>JAPMOB010207435.1:0-16525 GCA_029875015.1 Lepomis gibbosus
AAACAAAGGTGTACTTGTTGGATTGGACTGCCTGTTTAAAGCTCTTCTGAAGTACTTTTGTCCTTTTAGGAGATAATTAGTGTTTCACAATACACAGGGACTTAAAAGTACTAGTAGTATAGTAATTTATTATTATTTGTAGGTCTGATTAGGTTTATTAAAAGCATACATAAAATGTTCTACAAGTTTAGATACTGCGCACCTGGCTATACACCATCCCCACTAAAATCTGAACTACCCATACTGCCTCCCATTGATTCAGCCTCACTACATAAATTTTCATTTTGTGATGTAATACGGCGGCGCTGTGGTTAGCGCTGTCGCCTCACAGCAAGAAGGTTGTTGGTTCAAACCCCGGTTGCCCGGCCCCGGCCTTTCTGTGTGGAGTTTGCATGTTCTCCCCGTGTCTGCGTGGGTTCTCTCCGGGTGCTCTGACTTCCTTCCACCATCCAAAGACATGCAGGCTAGGTTAATTGGTGTCTCTAAATTGTCCTTAGGTGTGGATGTGAGTGTGAGTGGCCCTGCGATGGACTGGCGACCTGTCCAGGGTGTACCCTGCCTTTCGCCTAATGTCAGCTGGGATTGGCTCCAGCCCCCCCGTGACCCTGTACGCAGGATAAGGGGTTGACAATGGATGGATGGATGTGATGTAATACTGTATGCATCAAATGTCTAGTCACTAATCGTGCTTACTTATTCACTGATCACATAGTTACTGGTTTAAATCATCATTTAGCCTGATTTATTCTATTCAGCCAAAGTTATTGCACAGCTACTTGTGTTACGACATGTAACATTTCAGAACGTCCGCTTCTTTAGTTCAATTTAAAAAGAGTTTTGTGGGACTGGGGTTTGCATGCCTATCAGAAGGTATCGCAAAGATTTAGTTGGGGATGCACCAATCCAATATGCTAGATTGGCATCGGTGCTGATACAGATTCTTATTTATGGTTCAGTTTCATTATAACATTCAGTGTTAGCTCCGTTAGTTACAGTCAGTCAGGCAGGACCGGCTGCTGATTTAACTTTCAGAGCCACTGATATCCCTGACCTCATGTTACCTTACATCAGAATGGTTCCAGTCCGTTCCACACATTAAGGTATACTGAAGTTTTGAAAAATAGAGTTCTGCTATCAGATCAGTTCTTATAATACCCTTAGCTGAGGTATCAAAACAGGAGAGAAAAGGTTAGTCTTTGCAGCTGTACCAAAACTCAGGTATTGTAACTGTACCAGTAGAAATGTTTCAGACAAGCCCCAGCCCCAGCAATAACATGTTTTTAGATGACCCATTAGACAACCTTAGGGATTTTGGTTTTCAGTATCTCAAGTCAGAGATTATATTGTTAAAGTGTGTCCTCCTCTTTTTGTTTGACTGCAGTATGTATGTAAGAAATTTAGATTTGTAAGTCCAAGAGAAGTTGTGTTGTGCTGTTTGTCGATATTTATGTCTTCATGGGACCAGTCATCAAAGAAATTCTTCAGTTTTTCCGGACCATACATATTTAAAAGACGGTACATGGACAAACATGCAGTGAGACAGTTCTTAAAAGTTGCAGGCTAAGTAAATTTAGCCAGGCTTTATTTTGCCAATTAAGGGCAGAGGGCTGGAAAGAACCTGTCTTGTCAAGAGAACCTGGACACTGCCTTTAATCTGCCTGCTCCCAGCTTATCCTCTTAACTTTGTGTGTGTGTGTGTGTGTGTGTGTGTGTTGAAGAGAGAGAGTGACTGACACACTGGATCATGACTCTGTCCAGGACAAGAACGTAAAGCTCGACTCACGGCAGAGCTTAGCACAGTGAATCCTCACACAGTGAAAGCTAACTTGCTAGCCTCTGATACTGTCACAATATTATGAGAGTAGAAATCTGTGGGAATAACAACTATCCGGACAGGATGACGTAGTTTCTGTGAGACGTTCTTACGAGGAGTTCGCTCTGGTACATGCTGGCTGTGGCAGCACCTCTCTAAGGATGTTCCCTGGATAATGGTATGGTATCTCTGCTGTCACTCGGAGAGAGTAGCACCTCTAGGTGGGTATCGGGCCAGAAAAGGCACCTGCCGTAGAGACAGAAGCAGACACAGAATCATTTGTGGCCTGTACTTTTCATAGACCTTGTGACTTGTCGTTCATGGTCACCTCTGGAACAACTATTGTTGGAACTGTTTGTTTGAGCTCGGTTTGGTTCAACCTTTTAATCGGCATTAAGATAATCTCATCTGATTATTTTTGTCGTTCATTTAAAGAGAAATAAATAGGAATTTATATTTTTCATAGTTAGACTTGTGAGTAGGGCTGGATATCAAACGACCATAACTGTCTGGGGCTGAAAGCTTGCATCAAATGATCTCTTATTCTTGAATAATTGTTTGTGTGGAGACCTCATTAGAGACAGTCCCAGCCCTGCTTGTGAGGCATATTGTGCTTTCCAAAAAAAATCTATATTAGTAGTGTTTGCCTACAGGCCTGTGGCTGAGGAGTCAAACAGACTGTGGTGTTCTGCTGGTCTGCTATATCTTAAGGGTGACGCTAGTTTAAGTCTTAGGCTCTTTTTCCAGTAATGTGTTTAAGATCTTTTAGCATTTGGTAAAGAAGACTGCCAAACTCAAATCATTAAGATCTGCCATCATTACAAAGAGTGACGCGGATGTAACATCGAGCTACACTGATGTTTGTAGAAGCAAGGAGCGACCCTGACATGGATGGAAGATGTGCAGGAGGCGATCCATAGTCAGGGTAATGAGTTTTATAGATTAGCAGTTAGACGGTAGCACAGCTGTCTGCATGTTCAGCATGAAACACAATTATTTAGTTTCCTCCTCGTCTAACAGGACTAATCATGTGCGTAGTCAAAAAGCCTGCAGTATCACCCCCCCCACACACACACTATTCACTGATATTCAGAGCTTGATACATCTGCTTTTTAGCCTTAGCTTTATTGTTTAGGTCCACAGTGCATGGCCGAGCATGTGCTTGTTTTATGACTTTATTGCTAAGGAAATGATCTTCCTGGTTTTTGTTGAGTTAGCAATATCCAACTGAGCTTTGAGATGGAAAGTTAGTCATGAGTCTGTAATGCTCGCTCATGCCTTAGTCTATAAGCCTTAATAATTTATCAGTCTCACATTATTCCCTCCATGTCATCTCCATATAGTCCCTTTCACGTTCTAAATCATTGATTTCGTACTCGGTGCTCCCTTTTAGTCTGTTTAAGTTTAAAACGTCTGAGCCAGGAAACAGAGTTTAACAGTGGCAGTAAATGTGATTGAGGGCCTCCCAGTGAGGCCAAGGTCTTTTTTTTTCCTGGACTATAGGGACTCAAAATGTGGATGAAAGAGGGACAGACACCACCACAACCACAGTCATCACAGTTTGACTGGAACTGTGACCAACAGCTGCTTCTAAGAAGCTTTCAGAAACACTTTTTTAATAGCACTACTGAGAAGCCGCAGTCCACTTTCTGCCAGGAATTGACTGCCATTTGATTTGTGTGTGTGTCTTTTGACACCTGTCATATGTATTGTCTCCACGCCAAAGGCTAGCCGGCTAGCTGCTGAATCCAATTACCTTAAGCTGTGGATTAGCATGCTGAAAGGGGGAGGCTGGTTCAGTGACCCCAGCAGCTTCATATGCTATATTGGTCTGATCGGTATCACTTCGCTACAAGTTGAGTCAAATACCATTCAGCGCAGCGGCCAATTACATAACCCCACCTTGGGTTTGCTGTGATATGATGACCACTGTGTTAAAATAAAAAACAACAAATGAAAACATACTTGTACCCTATGGTGTGTTGAAGAAAGTTTGAAGATGGACACTGCCTTACGGCTAAACAAGCTGGTAGATGAAGTTTGACTGTAGAGAGACCGACCAAGCAGTTGGTTATATGAACGACACCTTCCGCCCGCTTCAGCGGCTCTGGTCAGGCAGCTAGGACAGGCTGATCCCCCTGAGGTGCTCTGCTGAGAGCCACAGGGGGTCCTTTCTTCCTGCAGCTATTATATGATGAAAAGTGTGTCTCAGTGTGGGGTGGTGTCACTGTTGCTGTCCGTACTCCCACACTGCCATAACAACTCTCCACCCACCAGTCACCAGCACCAGAACATAATCCCTGTTGCTCACAATGTTGCTGATCTGCACTTAAGCACCATATTGATTATACTTGGTAGTTAAATTTCTATGCATTATACTGTGTTACAGTTCTACAAAATGACATTAAATATTATATAATAATATTATATTATATACTGTGGTATATTGTCCATGAGTCCTCCAGTGCATCATCTTTATTTATCACTTAACTTCTGCGACTTGAAATAACTTTAAAATAATATTGTCTACATATATTTTATTCCACCCACAGTGTAGTGTACAGTATAATGCTGCTACCTGCTAGCTATATGTATTATATACTGTTTACAGTGCATTTGCTTTGGCTACTTGTACTCACTGTGGTTTTCAGCTTATTATGTGTATTATGGCTCCAGTTGTTTAACTTTCACTTGTTCTTTCTTTATTGAACAACACTACAAACCTCAGGGAATCAGGGAACTGATCCCTCTTAACAGTGTTGCACTGATTGTATTTTTGAGTTTGGTTTCCTCTGTTTCCTGTCCTGCAGTGGAGGAGTCAGACATTATAGACTTGGAGAAGCGCTACTGGCTGCTAAAAGCCCAGTCCAGAACCGGCCGCTTTGACTTGGAAACCTTTGTCCCATTGGTCTCTCCTCCCATCCATGCTTCACTGAGTGAAGGTAAGATAATATTTACCAGATGTCTGACGGGGGTGTCAAATAATAAATGTATAAATTAGATGATCGTGGCCCTAAGTAGGTATTTAGATCTTTAAATTCAAGCCCTTAGCAGTGAAAAACAACCCTGTTCAATACATGTCCTTCGTGTAATATTATCTGTCTTTCTTGATCTTGTTTTGCAGGCTTGTTTCATGCCTTTGATGAGAATCGGGACAATCACATCGACTTCAAAGAAATCTCTTGTGGACTCTCTGCATGCTGCAGGGGGCCAATCGCTGAAAGGCAGAAGTGTAAGCCATGCTGTGGTTTTAAATCAGTACAGAGAAATAAATCCCAGAGGCTTCACATAATCACACCAAACCTTTTTTATCATGAGATGTGCAGACTACTTCTTTTTTTGTTGCTGTTATCTGGAGTTTAAATGTAATTTGCAAAGCAAAAATGTTTTTGGAAAGTGTTGATTGGTGCTGCAGGTCATAAGTGCACAATCACTGTTCTCGTCAGAATTTTTATTGTTTGAAATTACATTTGCACTGCCACTAATGGAGACATATTGGATTTTCTGCTGATAGACTGATCAGCATGGTGTTGGGTTTCTAGGCCGTAGAAACCAGTATTATGCTTCGTCACCACATCTGTGTCTCACCACCACACTGCTCTCTGTCACTGCCAGTTTGCTTCAAGGTCTTTGATGTGGACCGCGATGGGGTTCTGTCTCGAGATGAACTCCATGAAATGGTGGTGGCCTTGCTGGAGGTGTGGAAGGACAATCGCACAGACACACTTCCTGTAAGTTCTCACACACACACACGCACTCTATGTGGACAAAGTGTCCTGCTCTACAGGTTTTATCAAGGTTGTACTAAACATCAAACATTCCTTCATTATGTAAATTGTCTCATTGAAACTTCATGACTCTCTGCTGCTTACTTGTGTTTAACTGACAATGAGTTTGTGTGTGTTGGAATAATTTCTTGACAAACAACAGCTTATTTATGCAAACAGCACCCTGTCCAGCATCTCTAGCTATAATTAAAGTTCCTAGATCTGGTCAGTGAGCACAGGTTTTGGTCTTTGTACAGTCACAATGGCGCCAGTCCCTGCAACCTCAATGTGGCGCGACTGCGGTGCTGCACACAGTCACTGCTAAGCAAGGCTAACAATCCAACAATGTCCCGGCTGTATTGACATATGATTGATATAAATCTCCTCATCCTATTTTCAAAATAAGAGTATTTCTTTAAATGGCAAAGAGAGCCGGCTTGAGCTGATGGCCAATCAAATATATTTATTCCATGGTTACAGATTATTTAAGCGTAATGCTGGACGATGAAAATGCGAGCAGCGCTCTTACGACTTACTCCTCTTACATTTTGGGCTTGGTGTCTGCTACTTTACAGGAGCTGCACAGTAGTGTGTCAGACATAGTGGAGGACATCCTGAAGATGCATGACACAACCAAGGTGAGACTCAACTCTTGGTGACAGAACCAGTATTGATGTAGCTGTCAGGAAGTTAATCTTTTGGACTCTGCCCCATAATATAATATAATTTGATTGTATAACCTTGATTCAGAGAAAGTCAACACCACTTTACACTCAACACCATCTTCAGCGTGCTTCACATTCATATAGTTGCACATATTTGTCAGCTGGAGCTGCGTATGACACCTACAGTAACCTTCCAGTAACCTGCCTTCTTGTCTCGCCTCTAAGCTATTTTCACCGCACAATAACCATAGTAGATGAGTAGATTTTTTTCCCCATCCTTTTAGCAGTTTAAATTTTGAGAATAGTGAATCTGAGTATGCTGACATTTCTGTTTATTGACTCCTCACTAGCTGGGTCACCTGACCCTGGAGGACTACCAGATCTGGAGTGTGAAGAGCGCTTTAGCCAATGAGTTCTTAAACCTGCTATTCCAGGTCAGTACACCCACATACTGTAGTTGTACAACTTGTATCGGTGTTGAAATTGAAGTACAGCATTTGTTCATGTGTTTATTCATCATCATTTTTTGTCTGTTTTGTATATCTTTGTGTATTTGTCTTGGTCCAGGTCTGCCACATAGTCCTGGGGCTCAGGCCTGGTACTCCTGGGGAGGAGGGACAAATCATCAGGTATGGTCCTCCTTATTTGTCATGTCAACGTGTACAACTTTGAGAAATACAAGTTTGACTGACTGAATGTCTTTCTTTCTGTCTGTGGGTGCATAGGGGTTGGTTAGAGAGGGAGAGCAGACATGGGCTGCAGCCAGGCCAGAACTGGTTCCTCATCTCCATGCTGTGGTGGCAGCAGTGGAAGGACTATGTTAAATACGTAAGTCAAGTTAACAAAGGCTAAATGTGTAGTAATGCACTGATATTAACACTACACAACCTTTTATAACAGGCATTGTCTAAATAATGTCATAGCCAGCGTTGCCTTACATGCAGTGTATTGTTGTAAAGAAGTGCTTAGTATCTCATTACAGGGATTTAGAAAAATATGGGTCATTGCTAGACAATTTGAAAACAAGTCTCATAGTGTAAATACCAAGAATGTATTATCGGGCAGGGCTGTGATGTAAATTACTAAACCTTTTGGTAGAAAGAAGTATATATTTCTTAGCCTGATATTCCAACTGAGTTGCCATTTAGTTTTATTTTCACCATTCAGTCTGATGTTGTGTTCATGTTAGACATTTCCTGTTTGGGAGGGTGTGTTATTTTACAGTAACCGATCTATAATGACACCGTTTTCAGTCAACACCGAAGTGGTTAGTGACAGCTGTTGCTAAGAGCAGTTAATGGTTGCCATGTTAAATTATTTACGAGTTGTTGTTTTGTCGTGGCTGTACTGGCACTCGTCGCCGTTTTTAGGGCGCAGTTTTCCTGCCCATCTATCTGGCTCTGTGATGGCTCTGTTGATTTACCAACTGGTGAAGCAGCACAACAGTAGATCTATTGGAATCACTGTAAAAATCTGAAATTTGCAGTTAAGAGGTCTCAAAGTAATATGTCACAAAATAGATTTTGGCTCTTCACAAGCCATTCTTTACCTTGATTCTCAAAAACTTAAATTGCATGTGCACCGCCTCATTGACTTTGTATTTCTTTCAATAAGAATATTATAACCACTTTCAAAATATAGATGTAAGTTTATCAGACCATGTTTATCACTGCATCTTGCACAGTAACATCACACTGGGACAGAAGCATGGACTGTCATGAAAGCAAGCACCACATTAATCTCAGGTATCACTTTAAACAATGACAGGGCAGTCCCTGCTGTTATCTTCCTGTCCAGGAGCATAAGGGCATCGTGGTGGAGCAGCCGTCCATCCTGAGCTCATTGCGAACCCCGATGGCCACAGCCACTGTGGAGCCCACCCCGCCGGACAAACTGGGAGGACTGGGAACCTTCAGCCCAGTCAGCCCCACTGAGGAGAGGTCACCTGATGCTGTGTCCAGCGCCTCGGAGGCTACAGAGATTGGTCAGTGAACACGACGCACATGCAGTCGATAGCATAGAAAAACAAAACTACATACATACACATCTTCAGTGGCCGCACCGGTTTAATAAAGTTTTTGCCATGAATTCAAAAGCTTCTTTCCAAGTACACTGCCTAAATAAATAGAGAAACTCAGAGCAGCACATTGAGCACAACATTAGAATGACAGAATCAGCAACCCATCAATCAAGTTGCTCACAGGGTGAACAACAGTTTATTTTAGCTCTCAGCATTTATATCAGAATCTTTTCAGAATCCAAACTAATGGAAAACACCTTAGGTCCCTTGTAGAAATCATCACAACCTGACAGTAGTGTAAATTTTAAAACTTCCTCTTCATGTTTCTGTGTGATTTCTGTTTTTTCCTCCCTGGTTACTCCCTCTCTTCCCTTCACTCGCTTTCCCTTCTGTCCCAGCAGCCCTGAGCCCCCAGGTAGCTCCCTCTGCCACAGAGAGCTGTTTTGCCCGTCAGCACAACGTATCGGACAACAACAATCAGTGTTTTTCTGGAGCCAACGGCCACCTCCCCTCCCAGCTGGCAGCACAAAGACCTGGCGCCATCGACAACCAGCCCCTGGTCACCACTGACCTCATGAAGGCAAGTGTGCGTGCGTGTTTTCTGCCTTGTTTATTTTGAGCTGTACCAAGTCAGTTGATCGACATGTGTAGCAGACAGTACATAGGTGTTCATCTTGTAAACACAATTAAAACCTCTGTCTCCTTTGGTTACATCTGTCTTTGATTCTGCTCCAAACTGTATTTTAAATCCAGTAAGCCAGTTTACATTGCAGTGTGGTCAGGCTGAAATTCTGATTGGACGCAGGTCAGGTGCGAACATACAAGAGTTGTAAATCATCAATATATAATTGAAATCAATTAATATTGGAATTGTTAACAAAACAAGCTATAAAGAAACAATAAATGCAGACTTGAAATGGTCTCAGATTTATTGATTTGATTTTAAACAAATTATACAAACCATGTCTAAATTAAAATTTAAAAAACTATCTGAAATTATCCAAACATAGTTTACAGGAATAGTTGATCATTTTGTTGTTGTTAGTGAGGACATGGTTAGCCTAGCTTAGCTTAAAGACTGAAAACAGGGGAACGCAGCTCATCTGGCTCTGTTCAAAGTTCAAAACTGCACATACCGACACCTCACTAGCTACCCTGTGCTATAAACGGGTGTTAAAACTTCACATTAAGGAAAAGGTAAATATGTGGTTGTATAGATATTCCTTTGTTTGAACTATTTCTTGTTGGAACAGCTAACAGGCTAATTTTTTCCACTTGCCTCCTGTCTTGAAGCAAAGCTAAGCTAAACTAGCTGCACAGATAGCCTCACTATCAGAGAGAAAGCAAATAAGTGTATTTTCCAAAATGGTGCTTTATTATTAAAGAACACTAATCTGATTTCAGAGAAATGTGAATGTTTAAGAAGCAAAGGGTTAATGTAAAAAAGAAATTGTATTGTAATTGTAGTTTAGTTAAAGGGACAAATTTATGAAACATTTCTAGTGAAACAAAACTATAAAATCAAACATAGCATTTTAGCATTAGTGTGTTTTAATGTAAAGCTGTAGCTTCAGCCTCGACCTTCTCAGTCTGGAAACAGGAATTTCTTGCTGTTGTGTTTTTGTATTATTGTTTGCGGACCGGAGTTATTTCTGTTTCAGTTCCAGTCATCGCAACCTGGTGGTTACATCAGAAAAGCCGCATGCCACAGTCGGGAGGTGATGATGTAGCATGGATTATACATCATGTTCACAGCTTTGCTTTGGTGTATGTTTGACATATGAGAACAGTGAAGCTACTTAGGGAAAACTCAAATATCAGTACAATCCCTCTGGCTTTGCTTTCTGAACCAAGCCCCTCTGTTCACAGCAATCGGCTGTTCTACAAAGCCATGCTTTTTAAAGATTGATATGATCCAGACCTTTTGAAAGACAGTTAATGCAACTTTCATAGCTTGTTCATCTTTAAAACTTTGGCAATCTTTAGCAAATCTAAAACAAGACAAATAGTGTGTTAGAAGAATATTCTTGCCAGCTTCTCCTTTGGTTTGACAGAAGAAATGATTTGAGATTCCCAATTAGGAGGGACTCCTCCTCTGCTGGCAAAGGCACTCAGGGCCCAGATGGTGCTTCCTTTTCCTTTTGTCTTATCTCTACATTTTGCAGTAATGATAGCAGGCTGCCAGCCTCTGCATAGCATTAGGACACTGTCTCTGTCTATTATCTGTAATTCAAGTAGGCAGAATAGTGTCTTTGGCGTATGTGTTTAAATGCTGATGTCTGTGTTGTGCCCCTGCAGGCGCCTACGTTAACCATGGAGGGTGGCAGGCTGAAGCGCTCCTTACAGCTGGCACCTGGTAGAGACTTTGAGACGGTGCCAGAGCCGGTGTGGCGGGCGCTCTACCACTGGTACGGTGCCAACCTCAGCCTGCCGCGACCGGTGAGTGAATACAGCACACCCACTCAACAACTAATGAACCTCACTATCACTTTGATGCACAAAATATTAACATTACAGTATACTCAGCAGAGCTGTAGACTTGAGACTTGAACAACTCAGACTTAAAGGATAATATCTGATTTTTTTTTTTTACAACGAAGGTCTTCAATTTTTAAAGAATTTTTAAACACAATTCAACAGGACAAGAAACACAAGTGGCCTGGTGATCAGAGAGGTTTAATGAAAGCCAGCAGTTTATTAAGAGATTATCTAAACAACTTTATTTGGAACTGAAAGTCAGTACAAATCCTTCATTGCATCGGCAAAGTGTGTGTACGCACAACAACAGTAAGTACAGTAGGTCAGCGTTGAATCAGAAAGTCCGTCTGTAAATTGAGATTTGTTTTTGTTTTTTTAAATTTATTTATTTATTTATTTATTTATTTATTACAACAAATGGTTTGACTTATGAGTTTAACCTCCACCTCAGTTTTCTCCTCTAAATAACTTTGACTAAGACGGAGGTTTGTTGTTCGTCTGTGTTGAGCTGTCAGACTTGTTTCCAGTCTGGCCACGCTCCAGTTTCTCAGTAATTACCTTGGCAATTTTACCGACCTTATTACCAATTGGAATGATGTAAACTATGAAATTAAGACCTGGCCTGTTTATGACCTGTAAGTCCTGAAAGACTTGCAACAGACTTTTAAAGACTTAAAAGTTGACTTGGACTTGGACCATAATACTAACAGCACATATTGCTTTTGTCTGAAAATCTAATTTAAAAAAAAGATTCTAACAGTGTAAATGACTTTTATGGATGCATAAGGAGAATATGCATTTGAGCTAAATGCCGTGGTTTGACTATGCTCACAGTCAGATGCCAGTATTTGCAATTACCTCTACATAATAGTCCACAGAATAGCTCAGTATGGCAGTAAGTGATGAATAGTGAGAGGTCAAGCCTTTTTCCTTCTCTATAGAAAGAGTGTAGAGCCACCTAACAAAGACAGCCAAGTCGTTGACAGAAAAAAAAAGTTTTATTCATGACAAGGATAAAACTCAACTTGCGGAGACTTGAAATGTTCCCTTCCACCTCTGCAGGTTATACTGGAGAGCAAGACAGGCCAAGCAGAGCTGGAGCTCTTCCCCCGCTACCTCCTGTTCCTCCGCCAGCAGCCGGCCACACGCTCCCCCCAGTCAAACATCTGGGTCAATATGGGTATGACCAGCCTGCGAATGTTCCCGCCATATTTGCCCCCACCAAGAGGTAACATAAGCCTGCAGCAAGACCAGAGCAAGCCGTCGACAAATGCTTCATTAAGCTACCCCGCATCCCCCTTTTTAATCCTCCTGGAGTGGACTGATCCAGCCCTGGCAGTGCTCTGGAATGGGCAGTGGGATGAATGAAGGGGAAAGCCTGCTGATCACTCTAAAAGCTGTCGAACCTTTCCTGTCTTCACAGACCTTGCCATTCAAGTATTAGTTTTGACGACACTTGTTCTAGTGCTCTACATTCATATGTATTATTACTGTGCTGTATCAAAGCAAAGTGTTGAAAGGAAACAGTATTTTAAACAGTCTGGGACGGACAGCGACAAGAAATGGACCAAATTTAAATCTTGCACCATTTCTCCACTCAGAACTTTCTGATCAGTCAAAAAATGACAACAGACAGAAATAAAATTCAAGAAACAAAATCACCATAGTTGAGAAATAAAAACAAAATGAAAGTCTACTGGCCGGCCCCTTTTACACCTGGTTTAAAATGCATTACTGTGAGAAGCTATAAGTCAAAACACTACAGGTAGAAATTCCGTTGCTGCAGATGAAAATGTCAGAGCCAGTGGAAACACTGCTTCCCTGAGCAGGGATGTCATCACAACAGGAAGAAATGGCTCCACTGTGGATAAAAATATGAATGCTACCTTCAACCCTTTTATATGTAATAGCCTTTATATAATAGCCACCATTAATGTCAGTTGTTGTTCAGAGATGTAGAACAGGAAGCTTTACTAATGTAGAAATTCCAGCAAAGTCGATGGGCCCAGATAAATGCATCTGTATAAACATCAGATCCGATCCTTGCTTGTTCACTTGCATGTTCAAGCCGGCCAGCTTGAATACCTTTGTCTGTTTTTCCCAAAACATGTGCTGGTGGTCATACGTCAGCCTGCTTGCATCCAATCAGAAGTGACAGATGACACTTGGAAATACATATTAATTCCTTTGAAATGTGTTTAAATCAACTCAGGTCCAATGTGCTAACAAAGGAAACCCTACACATAGACCCACTCTCTCACACAATAATTGATGCAGAATTTCACTCCAGTGTTTATTATCCCTTTGATATAATGGAGATGTATAAACTGAATATGCCTCACTGCAAAAAGTAATTAGATCTAGGAGATGTCCACAGTTGCTCCAGTTTAATCAGGTTGGGCATGACATCAGCACTCAGCATGAGAGCGCTGCTCCAAATCAAGTCAGCATATCAGGTTTCAGGCCACAGCGCGCACCTGAGTCCCCAGTGAGGGCTTGGCTTCCATCATGACTCATGCCGTGTGTCATTGCTGGGCATTGAGAAGCTCTCTCCGGCATGTGGTCAAATAATTTAAAATGGATCTAATTATGCATGTTGTTCCATCTATTGTCTTCCTGACAGCCTGAGGCAATAGTAGAGCACTCGAACGAGTGTAGAGGATGTTCCATTTTGTGGTATAATTGAATAGCAAAGCTGTGTAGATAGGAAAAAAATAACTTTTATAAAATCAAATATTAAAATCAGTAGTTTCATCAGTTTTTAAATTTATTTAACAGGACTAATACCGATTGGTTTGTATTTGATTTAAAGGTGGGGTAAGTGATTCTGGAGAAATCCAACACCAAGACAAATAAAATGATATAAAGCAAACAACAACACAGCAAATAACGTAACTAACGATAGCTACATTGTGAGTTCGCAAACTGTCACTACAGCTGCTGCTGTGAAGCGAACACGCAGAGACGGCCCCAGAGCCAGCTCACCAGCTCCAGCGATACTCACAATTTTCCTGCTACTATAGCTGACGTCACAACAACAGCATATCTTGGCAGAGTAGAAAGTAAGACAGAGCCAGGGCTGTGTGTAAACACCAGATTTTACGCGTACACAGACGTGAGGAGATACTGACTGTATTTAACAAAAAGACGTGTATTGGATTAGAATTGTTTAGCCCACCTTTAATCCAATCTGAGTCCACTAAATCCTCTAAGTTGATTGACCAATCAAGTTTGGGCTGATTGACAAAAAAAATAAATAAATAAAACTTTCTTGCTGATTGCCAAAAAAAATAAATAAATAAAACTTTCTTGCTGCTTCCTTACAACTAATCCTCAGACACCAGAATGCTGTTGTTGGTATTGATGGGTTGTTTGCATCTGGGGGCTTGTGTATAAGAAAGAAGAAATGTCAGTTGAGTTTTAAAACAGTTGAAGTCCTTCCAGCTGAGATAAAGCAAAACGAACACGCACCAAATTAAAAAAAAAAATAAAATAAAGATGGAGTGAGTGTATTCAGACTGTGTGTTTGTCAGTTAGTGAATGTTTCTGTTCTCTTTGTGCACCTTAGCAGGTAATGTGCCGTCCCCCAACGCTCCTCTGAAGAGGATGTTAGCTTACACAGGCTGCTTCAGCCGCATGGGAACCATTAAGGACATCCACCTCTACCTGTCCCAGAGACTACGCATCAAGGAGGAGGACATGAGGCTGTGGCTCTACAACAGTGAGGTGGGCCGCAAAGCTGTCACAAGAGCCCTCGCTACTTTTATACATTATGAAATATCAGATATTGGTCAGCCAGTAACAACGTGAAGGGTGAAGGTAGAGGATGATCTTGGGAGGGGGTTCACTACAACACCAAAACCTTTTATAATGTTTTAATCTAGTCATGGATTTACTTTTATTGTCCATCCATTTTACAAATGTATTGAAACTATTCAACAGTGTCAGTCACTACCACCTTAACAACTACAAGGTCCCAAGATTTTCAAGAAATGGGAACAGTGACAGGACCACAAAATGACAGAGATCAGGGACTCTGGGACAGTAGCCTGCTTCGCTCAGTTGATAATCCAGCCTAAGGTCTAAATGCTGTTTGAAGCAAGTCCAAGCACAATGAAGACCTTTTTATGCGAGAAACATGATAATACCTGTCATAAAAGGTTACAGATTTAAAGATCAATCAGCAAGTGGTAAGCCGAGAACATCTGTATCACTCTTAACAATTGAACGTCGGCTTGTTGGCAATAAAAGAAATTATGTCACCCGGCCAAAACAGGCAAACTCCAGGTGCTCAAAAGCCCCAGGTGTATTGTGTGTCAGCTGTTTTGTGCTATTATAATTGCAACATGTATTTAGCAATTTATACCAACAAGTCACAAATCAGCTGCTGGCCTTAAGGGGGGGGGGGGTTACATCTTGAGGCCCTATCTTTAAACTGGTCCTTGAAGAGAAAAAATCTAGTTCCAAGACCTTCATAATTTTTTGATGCATATTACTAAATTAAATAACCACACAGCAAACCTCAGGCCTGACAGGGTCTACCTTATTTTTTAGGGCCTCTAAAGAATATTTGAGCCACAAATCCATAGTCTTAATAAATGTAAAGTTATAAAGCCGTTGGATGAACCATGCTGAGTTTCAGCATGTTTTCTCCTCTCTGTGTCCTGCAGAACTACCTCACCCTCCTGGATGATGAAGATCACACACTGGAAAGCCTGAAGATCCAGGATGAGCAGCAACTAGTGATTGAAGGTAACGCCACCCTTTTTTCTTCTTAACATTTCTCTCCAGAATTAACAAAGCTCTCTTCAAACAGAAGATAGACAGATGTTATCATTGACCACTGGCCGTTCTGACTAATGACACATGAAAGCTGAAGTGAAATGGCTTAATCACAGAAATCTCCTTCTCTTCCTCCACAGTCAGGAACAAAGACATGAGCTGGCCTGAGGAGATGTCTTTCATTGCCAACAGTAGTAAGATGGACAGACACAAAGGTAAGTGGGAAGACGAGTGGACGAGCGTATTGTGCATTTGTACAGCGGCAGACTGGTAGTTAGAGTCCAAAAAACACATTCTCATTGGTAGACGTTAACACAAACATTACATCTGATGGCAAATCTTTCAATCAGCACACACACATCATCTATTCTTTGTGCTGTAGCGTACAGTAGGAGGCAAATGGCATCATTCACTGAATGATTGTCAATAAAAGGCTCCAACAAAATATAGTGATTTAAATGTATTCTGGGTAATAAGTAATTGTAATGACAGTAGTCAGGGCCAGAGTGATAGTTCTTTTGTAATTTATTTGTCGCTTTGGCAATAATGTTGTTGTTGTTTTGAACGGACAGGAAGACCGGGAGTCACACCTCTGTTTCTGACCTTACTGATACCGTACACCACCCAGTGCTAGTATGCTGCCCACTAACACCTTGAAATACCTGTATATACACTACCGTTCAAAAGTTTGGGGTCACAGACAATTTCATGTTTTCCATGAAAACTCACACTTGTATTCATGAAATAAGTTGCAAAATGAATAGAAAATATAGTCAAGACATTGATGAGGTTAGAAATGCAGATTTTTATTTGAAATAATAATGTCCTTCAAATTTTGCTTTCGTCAAAGAATCCTCTATTTGCAGCAGTTACAGCCTTGCAGACCTTTGGCATTCTAGCTGTCAGTTTGTTGAGGTAAGCTGAAGAAATTTCACCCCACGCTTCCTGAAGCACCTCCCACAAGTTGGATTGGCTTGATGGGCACTTCTTACGTACCATA
>JAPMOB010207438.1:0-14455 GCA_029875015.1 Lepomis gibbosus
ACGACCTGAGAGGTCTGGATGGTTCATAACGAAGCAGAAGATCAGAAATGTATTTTGGCCCTAAACCATTCAGTGCTTTATAAATTGAAATCACTTCTTTGACATGCAGGAAGCCAGTGTAAAGACCTCAGAACTGAAGTGATCCACTTTTTGGGTTTTAGTGAGCATTCGAGCAGCAGCATTGAGTCAGCTGCAGCTGTCTGATGGATTTCTTAGGGAGCCCTGTAAAGATAACGTTAAAGTCGTTAAGTCGACTGAAGATAAATGCATGGATAAGTTTTTCCAGGTCCTGCTGAGACATAAGTCCTTTAATCCTTGATATATTCTTCAGGTGATATCAGGCTGACTTTGTAATTGTCTTAATATGGCTGCTTAAATTCAGGTCTGAGTCCACGACTACACCAAGATTTCTGGCTTGGTTTGTGGTTCTCAACATTACTGATTGAAGCCCAGCACTGACTTTTAATCGTTCTTCCTTGGCTCCAAAAACCATAACTTCAGAAAACTATATACACGGCCCGAGGTTAACTATTTAATTTTGTTTTAAAATATGCACAATGAGAGAGCAATATAAATAACAATAACAATCTTACAAGACAGGGCTAAAACAGATACATAATAGCGGATATTGCACTTTAGAGGTGCAAACACACATTTGCCAATTGACACAGTTTACGTGGGGTTTTGGGGGGACCCTGGTAGTCTGGAGCAATTTCCCAGTTTGTAATTCAGCCTACGGTGTGACTTTTGCATTTAGAGTCTCCAGGGAAGTGGACCAAAGAAATGCTAGCAAATATAGGGCTGATAAATCAGGGTGAAATATTAGGCTACATGTGTTGAAAAAACATTTTGGTGCACTGTTAGGGAGCAAAAACACACTTGGGAGCTTAGTAATTAAAGAAAAAACAAGCTCCTCTACAACTGTCTATTCTTGAAAAGAACATGCTGAAGGATGTAGGTTGAGACGTGTGAAAGGCCATTCTTCCATAAAGCCCAGCGTAGCCCATTTTAAACGCATAGTGCTGCTACAAGCCATGAATATGTGCTTTTCCACTGCGGGCTCACAGCTGGGGAAAACCACTCACAGACAGACCGAAACACTAGAGACGCAACAGGATGTCATTTATTGTGAATTTAACCTTGAAAAAAATGCTCTTATCCCCCAGTACTACGCAAAAGTGGCCCAGCGTTCTCACGTGGGTAAGTTAAGAGAGGACAAATTTAATGCAAATGTTCTCTGATACACAGGAGTGACAACCTGGCAACAATGACATTTGTACTGATTCCCTGCAGGTCGTTATTTTCTACTGCACTCACCTATGCCAAAGGACAAGATGGAGTAAAAGCTGATCTTCACTGTCAACAGCCTTCCAACTTCCCACGATACATGGCAACGTGAGAAAATAATTGCTGTGTATGTAAATCACTTGTTCAATTCAAGAGCACCTGCAAGCTTCAGGCTCGCAAGAGACAAGAAAGAGTCTGCCTACTTGTATCTGGTTTTGATAGATATTAAATATTGTCTTTTTTAAAGCCAGGTTATTTTGGTGATTTGTACCTATGATGTATGTAGTATGGTATAAAATGTTATCACAATAAAACATGTCATTCAACATCAATAATTATCCTAATAAATGTAAAATCATTGTTTCTTGCAAGTTTTGAGACTGATTTTTGTTCCTGAGTGAAAGTTAAAGAAACCAGATGGTTAGTTTTCTTTATGGTCAGAACAAACACTTGATGCCAAATCTGAGGTAAAACATTCAAAACAATTATGATAAGATCTTAATCCAACTAATATGTATGAGTAGAATTTAGTGAAATCTGTTTTTCAGTCCATTTGCCTCAACAAAATAAATATCTTCATAGAAAAATTAAGTGCTAATTTTCTTATGATTCAAATAAATTCAATCAAAAGTTATACTGACATTGAGGAAAATAATATCACAAGAATTATCATTATTGTTTTATTGCCCAGCCCTACCTGCAATTTATGTACTATGTTTCTGTGAAGGTTTTCGCCCCTCATCCAAGACACTTCATTAGTTTTGATTGTCTTGTTGGGAAACTCAGCTTTCTAGCCTCTGTGGGGTCATTGCCAAGATGATCGATCCCGCTGGTTCGTTAGTGCTCCTGGCTGTTGTAATGACAGCCGTTATTGTCGTTGGAGCCGCCCGAGGCCAGGTCTGAACGACCATCATTGGCATCCTCACGTGAGGCCAAAAGTGAAGGTTGGTATGGTTTCCTCTGAAGCGATGAAAGGTCAGCTTTTTAAGTGGGGAATAAGTGGTATTGTAAGCCCCCTCCTCTGTTAAGCGACGGCTTTTCAACCCGGGTGTAAGTGGCCTTCTTGAGACCTCTTTCAAACCATCCATCCTCTCTATTTAAAATTTGCACCTGGTGTTCCTCAAACAAGAGTCCTTTCTCTTTCAGATGTAGGTAAACTCCTGAGTCTTGACCTTTTTATATACAGTCTATGGTCTTGACCTAAGGAGTTGGCCCTTCTTTGTGAAGCCATGCATGTGTGTAGTTTATTTTCTCTAGTAAGCACGTCTGTACATCTCTCACTGCACTGAACATTACTCAACATATTCATAGTTTCATTAGTGTAGGTCCTTGATTCTCATTCAAATGGCATTTTTCAAAAAGTATTTTAAACCATTTTAACCATAAATTAAATAAAATAAAATATACTATGTCTAAGGTTACAGTTTGTTATGATAGCTTAAATTCTATCCATCCATCGTCAACCGTTATCCTGGGCAGGTCGCGAGTCCATCGCAGGGCATAGCTTAAATTATTATTACATAAACAAATGTAAACAGGCTAGTCTATTGAATAAGATGTTAAAATGATGAAAGACTCCAACATGTTTTCTAAAATATTTATTGTATTTTTTGTTTGTTTTTTGTGTGCCATTCCATACTGCAACATAACTTAAATTCATCATGGATAATAATAAAACCAATTAAATTAAACAAAGATCTGATTATTTGTTACAGCACACTCAACACTAAACATAATAAATGTTTGCTTTATTGTTTTTCATTGTTGGAAGATAACTGGAATGGGCTAATTTGACCAAATTATGAGGCCTTCTACAGACAGTTTGGGAATTAGCGTCATTAGCATCGGCTAATGAACATTTAGAGTCATCAATATTTTATTAAACTTAGTAGAAGTACGACTGTAGCTGCATCACCTGGTTTTGCAGCATAGGTCGTTAATAAATGAAACCTATGAAATTCACACTGTTCAAACCAGTAAAAAATACGTATCAGCAAAGTGTCTGAAAGGAATTTAAGAGGTGGATGCATTAATGAGAAAAACGGTTTCTCTACCTGCCAATATAAATTTGCATCCACCTCTGTTTTTCAGCCAGGAACCTAAGGACTATCATATAGGCTATATAATATTCTGAATGTCAGGTCTAAACAGCCCAAAAAATGAGCTGTTAACAGTGTTTAACCCTCAGGTGTCTGAAAACAAACTTAGGAGGTGGGTGCATTATTCAGCAAAACTGGCTTTCTACCTGCAGATATTTGCATCCACCTGTTTTCTCAGCATAAATTAGTGTTAGATGTATGAAATTCTTAATGCCAAGTCTAAACAGTCCAAAATATGAGCTGGTAACAGTGTTTAACCCTCGGGTGTTTGAAAACAAACTTATTATGTGGATGCATTATTCGGAAAACTGATTACCTGCAGAGATTTGCATCCAACTGTTTTTCAGCCAGAAAGAATGTCATATATATGAAATTCTCAATGTCAAGTCTAGACAGCCCAAAATATGAGCTGGTAACAGTGTTTAACCCTCAGGTGTATGAAAATAAACTTAGGAGGTGGGTGCATTATTTGACAAAACTGGTTTTCTACCTGCTGATATTTGCTTCCACCTATGAGATTCTTCATGGCATGTCTAAACAGCACAAAGTATGAACAATTAACTGTGTTTGACCTTCAAGTGTTTGAAAACAAACCTTTATAGGCCTATATATGATATTTCATATCATATCTAATCTAATTTAATCTAATCTCTTTAATTTTGGTCACCTATAGCTATTTTTGGAGTGGTTTCAAGGGGGAAAAACTACAAACGGCCCAGAAAACCCTAAATAAGACTTACAATTTAAACTTAAAGTACTCCTTGTCCTTGTTTCGTTTGAAAATCGACAAATACGCTACAGAACAACATTTCCCATGATCCCCCGCTCCACTGCAGACCCGCCCCCTTCGTTTGAATGGCAAGTTGTTTGTTTCAGTCCGAGCAGCTGCTAACTATTCCAGTCGGAGAGCAAACATGGGGAACAGCGGTCCTCTGCTCTTCCATTTAACAGGTCTGACAAGCTACGGGAAGCACCTGAAAAAATCACTTCCGCCTGTTCTTCAAAATAAAAGCAACCGTTTAAAACAACAAATTCAACACAATCAGAGAGCTGCGTTTTTATCACTTAATGTCTGTCTGAACATGCCCAACAACTAGTCAGCATAATGTAACCTTTTGGATTTTTCCTGTTTTACTTGTTAGCTGATTGTATCATATGCAACATTTATTTAAAGTGAGCGACTCTTTCAAGAAAATTCCTCTGGAAATCAACCACTGTAGGCATGTAAAAACTGAAATAATCTCCATTTCCCCTATTATTAGCACTAGATGACTTCCTAGGAAATTATAAGAAAATTATCAACTCATAAAATACAGCATTACCATTTGATTTACCAATACAAACTTCTAATGTGTCTATATTGATGTCTCTTCTATTATTTCATATTTTCATATAAAATAACTATGTATTTTTCTTGTGGTGTACAAAACAAGCCAGAACATATGCCATGTCAACTACCTTCATAGAGTCATAATTTGGGAGCAATAATTTTTATGCAAATAGTTAGAGGAGTCTAGAAATGAGCCTCATTATTATTTTTTTTATCAATCCACCTGTTATTTCAAAATGAAATCATTAATTATTTGGTTCATTAAATATTAGAAAAAATACAAAAATATATATATAATATAATAAGAACCACGGATATAAAACATGGACATAGTGTCTGTGAAGTCATTAGTTTCTGCAGAGCTATTGTGAAGCTCAGTGTGGGTGGTGCCTGACATGCATAATTACTCCTAACCCCTCCTAATTAATCAAAAAATGGGCAAAGTGGTGGAGAGTCAGTAGAGCTGAGATGGAACAGACTGGGAGGAGTTCAGCCCAGACAAACCCACCAAACAGAGCAAACATACCTCAAAGCCCGTTGCACACTGTTTTGAGGAAACATGTCGTTTTCCGATGCAAACAGGTGAAAAATGTTTTTAAATTGAACTTGCCCCTGGTAGCTGTGGCCACCTGTGACAGCACCCACCTCTCACTCAATGCAGCCACGCTTTTAATCATGCATAACTTTAAGCCATAGTTTTTCCGCGTTAGCTTAATTTTTCACCCCCAGAGGTTGCTGCTTGGGAAAACACTTTGTGTGCCTCAGGGGGAATTTGTTTGCTGTACAGTGGCCACTGGGCCAAATTAGATCCAAAATAGGAGAGGCTGAGCTGTATCCAGGTCACCATGGCGACTTCCATGTGAAGGGAGAGGCGATGTATGTGCCTTTTTTGTTGCTGCACCCTCTCTCTGCACGACAGGCTAACAACATGCCATGTTTCAAACAGGCCCTCAAACCTTTTCAAGACTGCATTCCCCAGTTAACTTCCTTCAACTCTCTCCTCTCCTCTTCCTTTTTAACCAATTACTTTCATCTTACCCCCTGTAAATCGTCTTTGAGTGCTTAGAAAAGTGCTATATAGGCTAAATTTAATTTAATATTGTATTGCATTTTTGTCAATAGATCCTCCTAAATATTACACACTGGACATTTAAAGTGTATAATGTTTATAAACACTTTATAGTGTGTATAGTATTTATAGTGAAACATGCCGTTCAAAGCTGGCAACCTTAAAATGAGATTTGTTGAAAAGCTGGTGGGAAAAAACCATAGACTGTATATAAAAAAACACACTTCTGGCTAAGAGAGTGGCATGTAATGCTAGTCGTGGCTAACCAGCGGTTAGCTGTTTATCATCTAACTCATGGCTTTTCAAAGTGACGCGGGCCTCCCCAGGGATATGTTGTATCAGTTATAACTTTAGTTATGAAAAGGACATTGCATAGAATAACTAAATGTATGTGATTTAGTTGAAGAGATAGTTCAGAGACATGGTAACAGACGATTTTTGTTGCATTTGGTTGTCTGAAGTTGTGTAAACTAGCCTATCATAGGGCTCCATTGTAGAGTGTCTGTGGGATCAAATAACATAATAATGATCCCATAGGCATCCAGGAACTGAGTGAAACTAAGTAAGTAAACTAAGGGTGTCTGGAGAGGCACATTTTCCCAAGCTTTGTCAAACAGGAGGCCCACAGTCTCTGAAATACCTGATCTAACTGAATCACAATCAGATTCTTTGCTAATTTGTTATTATACATACAAGGAATTTGTTTTGGTGACTAGGTGCAGCAACAACAATAAACATGATACATCTATATATAAATATATAAATATATATAGAACAATATCTAAAAAAATATGACATTGACAGAATAACTGTCCTACAGAGAGAAAATAATTACATGTCCTTCAGTGTTTGCTGTGGCTATATATTTTTTAAGAGGGATGTTTAGATCTGTGACTCAAATATATTGATAAAACATGAGAAGCACAAACTCGGACTAACTAAAGTTAACAGTACAGCCCCTGACCACAGGGAACCTCAGCGCGTTTTTCAACACCCCTTCCCAGCTTATGCTGGAGACTTTTATTTTGAAAACCCACGACCAGAAGTGTTTGTGGATCCGTTGCTGGTTTGACAGCAGCTCCGTTTTCACCTCTTTGCTTTCTTTATTCCACCCTGCCTCGCTCTTTCTTTCTCTATTTAATAACTTACGCCTAAGAGCGCGCCGTATGCGTGTATTTATTTATTTATGCATCTTACTTAAAAGTGCTTAGGTTTTACATTTTAGTCGTTCCTCAAATGAGAAGACGTAAAAGATGGAGCTTCACATTTTAGAGCACAGCTTGAAAGTGGCGAGTATAGAGAAAGAGGGGATCCAGATTTGCACTCACGGATTAATAAAACTCGCTTTCTTGGCCTCTAAAACAAGGTACGTAACTTCCCACACGCGATAGTTGCACGTAAGTACACGGTGCCAATTATGCTTTTCACATGCTCCACTGTGTTGTTTACTGTAAGGATACTGCTGTTGTTAACATTACAGCAAACTAATGCTGCACGTACTTGTGTGTTTATGTTAAAAGGTAGCGGTGTTCATTTCTGCTCTAGTTCTGCTCTAATGTGTTATTTTCAGAGAGGCATGGTGTGTTTATGGTCTCTGCCACCAGTTTCATAGCTATCCTTGTTCTGTAGTGTCATTTTGTAGCTTTGTGCCATCTGTAACGTTAGCTGGGTCGACGCCAGCGGGGGTGTGTGTATCTCTGTGTGTGTGTGTGTGTGTGTGTGTGCGTGTGCAGCCTGTTTTTTCTTCTCTCAAGGAAATTATAACATGTTTTCAACCAAACTTGAACAAGCAGTAGAGGGCAGATCAGCACATATTGTGTTTCCTGTCCCCTGAAGTGGATATTCACTGTGAGCCAAACAGCCTTAGGAAACTTTAATTAAGTAGCACTTGCAGTGACATGACAGCAGGCCTTTACACTTGGCATTGCCCTGTTGTGCAGTTTTTATTACCACCACAGTCTATTAATATTAGCCTAAGCAAATTAGTTCACTTAAGTGACACACTGGCTGTGTTTGGCATGGCTATTTGACAGCAGGCAAAGTCAGTCAGCAGTCCAAGTGTGGCAGTGATCTAAACTGTGCTGAGGAGAAGTAAATAAACACAGTTCCTTTAGACTACTGATATACCTACCTTATTATTAAAATTACCTACTGGGTTTACTCAAATAGCTAAACTATATTTGCATCATCAAGTAATCTTTGCCTTTTTTCTCCTTGACTCCAAGGTGTCGTCTTCAAATGTCTTGTTTTGTTCCACCAAAAGTCTAAAAACCAAATATATTCAGGTTACAATGATATAAAATAGAGGAAAGCAGCACATCCTTATATTAGAGAGGCTGGAACCGGGAGGGTGTTTGGCATTTTTGCTAGAAAAATGAGCCTGGGAAACTTCGATATAGCTCAGATATTCAGATTGGCACATGATAGTACTAAAGTGTCTCAAACCAGACAAACATGAATGCCTCATGTCCATCAAGCCCACCATTCAAGGAAATTAAGTTAATTAGTGTAGTGCCTTATTATCCATTCTTAGTATTTTAACCCTCACACAGACAACTCTACAAAACAGTTTAGTTGTTGCACGTCATCAACAGAAGAATCTACCCATCCGGCATGAGGGATCCTGACAGAACCCGCAACTCTCGTCCCACACTCAATTAGTTTTTTTGATGATGATGTTAAAGGGGACATATTATGCTAATTTCCAGTTCTATGTTTTTATTCCCTGATTCCACCCTAGTAGCTTTGCATGATTCACTGATTTAAAAAAAACAAAAAAACAACTTGTTTATCTTAGCCCACTAGCGGGACAAAACGTTGCAAAATGTTTGTCTCAAAGCAAACAGTGGTGCCTTGGACACCCTGTTGTTTACCCAAGCGCACTGCACTTCACTTCCTTTTTCATACAGCAGTGTTTATGCACATAACTGCTGATTGCATAACACCTCTGACACACCCATCAAATAAGAAAAAAGTACCTCGAAGCCCATTTCGAGGAAACGGTTGATCCCAGAAACTGTAACAAACCGGTGAAAAATGTTTCGAGACTTGCCCCAGTTCTCTTTAAATACCCAGGTGTGCTTGATAGCATATGACAGCTTTAAGCAACCTCAGAAAATAGCGATATGGGGCGCTGACTTTGATGAATTTACAGTTTATTAGCCCAGAAATGAGGCAAGAATTAGGTTGGGAAACAAGTTGTGCCAGCAAAGTGTTTCTGGGTAAGCCATGCAGCTAACGACCCTATTAGCTTAGCAAAAGCTCGAACGCCACGGGAGTGTTTATGTATACACGGCTTGATGAGGAGCTTTGGACCACCAGGAGGAAGAGGTTTTTACATCTGGACACTGAGCTCCCAGAGTCCAGCAGAGTCAGCTATCTAATGGGACCTATAACTGCACGGCTAACTGAGCTAAGTAGCTAACGGCAGGTACCGCTTTAGGAACATGTAGTGTTTGGAGCAAATTATAAGCAGACGACCATATAAGGACCTCCATGCCTAGCTGACATCAGACATCAGTTGGAAACCTAGTATTTAGAGCAGCGTTACATACGTTTGCCTCACTATTTGAAACTTTGCCCATGTTTAACATGAACATCCAACATTGTTACGATAACAGAAAATAAGGGAGGCAAAATAGGTCTCCTTTAACAATAGTCACTCCCAATAAATACTGTACATGACATTCATTTTGTAAAATAGCACCTAGGCTCTTTTCTTTTTTTTGATCAGTCAGTGGAGCCTTCATTTTAGGTATGGTGGACTGCCTCCAACACTGTGGACCACCCAGTGTAAAAAACAGTGGGATGGAATAACATGACTTCATAACACTAGAACTGGACCACATGTTTATTAACATAATTCTAAGCTTTGTGCTAGGGGAGGCCCAAAGCCTCAGACTTTGAAAACCACTGCCATAGAGAGTATAGCTTCACCGATACTGTTTTTTTAAAGTCGATTCTAATATTGATATTTAAGATTCTGAAACTGTATCCGCCAATATTCTTTTTGTCCCCACATATTCCACATATATTTTTCCACAGATTTAATAATTCCCTTTTCTGTAATTTCATATATGTTGCAACCACATTTTTAGTGTCTGAAATAGGAGATGCAGAACTTACTGTGTTGATTTCAGTGAGGAAGTAAACACACAGTTATGAGTGTGGTTTTGCTTTGCAACCAACTTGTTTATCAGTGCTTGTTATGGTAGTTTTGATACTATCAATCAGCTGTCACTCAGATATCAGTTGTGAGTATTTTGATAAAAAGCGTCGGGAATATCAAAGATAGTTTAAAAGATTGGCGATGAAATCTACCATCCATCAAACATTCAAATATGTATTTGACCTGCATGTAAGCTCCATAACAGCTGATCCTTTGGCAAACACAAGTGATGGCTTTTACAAAACATTGTCCAGCGGATAATTCTTTTACACAAAATTTTCATTCACCTAAAACCACATCAGTGTGTTTGTCACACAGGCTTTGTGTCCAGGTGTAGGTGTGATTATGCACTCAGTCTGTTGGTGGTATGCAACATAGTGGTTGTTATCGTGTAAACCAGCACAAGTGACTTTGGCTCCTGTAATTTTTATCTTTAGCTTGGATTTGTCTTTGTTGTAATTTCTGTGGTGTTCAGGTCAGTTAAGTACTATGAATAATAGCACCAGTACAGCCTGTAGTTTGCTCTCATCTTTGCTGTAGTAAGAAGGGAATGTTTGAGGAAATTCTGAAGAGTGATTGACACTGAAGTAAGAAAAACAAATTAAAGGTTCCTTGTCCGCAGAACACGAGTGTCCCTTGTGATGACACTGGTTTTGCAACTTGTTTCTTTTTCTAGTATTTTCTTTCCCTGTAGTTGGTTCTAGCTGATTCGTCTCTCCACGTTTCCATCCATGCCTTAATGTGCAGTCAAACCAAATGCAAAGCAATGGTTGGGGGCGGTTACATACGATTACATACAAAAAAAAGTCAACATATAAACACCGAAGGTCGAACTGAATTATGCTGTGACAACTACGCTGTAGCTGCGGGAGGAGCTCAGGGTTCACTACTTTTATTTAATTAACTTTTTGCTTTTAATTTTTGGGCTTAAAATGTTTATTTATCTTCACTTGTGCTTCTCAGCATCGAGCTACTGTGGGTTTCCAGTTCCACTGTTGTTGTTATGGTGCTTTCAGACCAAACGCGAAGCGAGCGTTTGGGGCGGTGAGTTTACATACAAAGTCAATGCGAAGACGCGAAGCGTGATTGCCGATGTTTACCAAATCAGCAACCACGTTGTAAGTTGTTTCGGCCTCAGTTTGATCCATTTCTTGCAATTAAATCACAGCAAAATATTGACTTTGGGTTCACACGGATGTAGTAATAGCTGGAAATGTTTATTCGCATTATCACGTTGTGTGTGAACACTTGGCAGTAGTCCAGCAATAAAATCCCTGCAAGGAATTCACAGTTATGTTATTAACCATGGCTCCTCCCATTGATGAGCCCCTTCAACAATATACTACAGTGTTGTAGTGTGCCTCCTCTCTCTACTACTTTGCTAAGTCAAGCTAGTTTTATTAGTTTTATTAGTTTTTATGTTTATGTTTTTATGTTTAAAGAAAACACACAAGATGTAGAAAAAGATGTAGATAATTAATCTCATGACTTGTACAGAGCGGAAAAGCTACCAACTGGGTATCATTTACAGATGCCAAGACAACAACTAGAGTTTCTGTAGCAATACAATACCAATACATTGGAACTGATGCAATCCCTTATTCAGTACCTTATCTAAGGGAATATAAACATCTTGTAACACAATTGTTCAATTCATCAGTGTTTAAACTGCACTAATCAATAGTTTTATCTAAACAATGGGTCAGATGATAAAGTGTCATGTGAAAGGTGTCACACATCATTGTGACCTCTCTCAGCCAGACCTCTTATCATTCTCATTTCTAGGCAGCTGGCAAAAACGCTTTGAGAAACCCACTCTATACTACCTGCCCAGCAACGAAAGGCTGACAGACACAGTTACCCCCTCCCTGGTGAACAGAGTGGAGCACTTAGCAGCTAAAGAGACAGATGCAATACTCTGGAGTTGGTGGAGACCAAATCAGAGCTAAAAGGAGAGTCAATATAACACTTGTATTCATCAAGTGACCAGATACGCAACTCCAAATGAATGATAATGTTGTCGTGTGTATGCTTTGTCAAATGGGCAACTGCTAACATGTTCACCACAGCAACATTAGGAGGAGCCTATCTGGCAGTGTTTTGTTTTCAGCTTGATCTGCTGTCACATAAACCAACTAGCTTTAGATGAAGAATTATTATTTTAATACAACGTAGTCTAAAGTTATATCAGGACATATTTTAACAAAGAGTAAACAAGCTTTAGAATCTGCTTTGGCATTTGATTCCCCTTTCCGACACTTTTTGATACTTGATGCCATGGACATATTTTTGCGACTAGAAAAGTACTGAGGTTCAGTACCAAGCCCTAAATATAAATCGGGCAGAGTAAGATTTCCACCTTTTAATAACCTTATAACAGCTATTGGATTGTTAAATATTTCATTTGTGCAATACATAGAATATTAGGGGTGTACAATATCTCATTGTGTAAGGGTTGTGCTACATTTGTGGGGAATGCAGCCGACAGGGTTGTTCAATCAAAACACCTGTCTAATGTATATGAGAGCACGTGTGTTGAGAGATGTTTATTTCTGTATTTTGTGTTGTCTTTGTAAAGCTGCAGAACGGACAGAGTCCAAAACAAATTTCCCTTCCGGGGCAATAAAGTATATCTTATCTTATGAGATATATTTAACTGTCGAAATAGTAAAGTATTAAGTTTTGGATTATTTTGGTGATTTTGCAGGTATTAAATCATCTTATTTTCTCTTTATGTGTTCCTTAGGGTAGGGTAGTTTTTACGATTTAAGTGGTTTGAAATGCTTTACAGTATAAACTAATTTAAAGACTCCCTGTGAAGTTCCTTGCATGTACACAGAATGTGAGTAATGCAGGCTAAGTGTTGAGTGATGTCCCCCTTAATGACGGGTAATATACTGAGTCTCTGCAGTGATTTGCTATTTGATCTGAATCTGTCATGGAATAAAGTAAGTCATTAAGTAGTGCTGTTAATGACATGATCATGATTGGATGAGTATTGTTAACCCAGACACAAGACAAAAACTCCAGTGTCATGCTCTGACTCTGCAAAACACAATGCAAGTCAAACTGACACTCGACAGCTCATTTAATTCCAAGAGGAAATGCTGCTGTTTCCATAGAAAGAATTGTTAAGTCTATTCTGTTATTCTCCAGTCGTTTTTCACACCTTTCAGCCAAATGTGAAGTGTGAACATTCAGTAGCGTTGTGCATGGTGTTATTCCAGTGCACTGGCTTCCTTTGTGCTTAAGAAAGTCTGCTAGACATGATTTCAAGCTGATGTATATAGATTGCTTTAACTTTCCAATATCCTTCACCATCTCGGAACATTTTTGTTTCCATTGAATCTTGACAGTTGGGTTTCTGATGTACAAATAGCTTTTCAGAAAAAGGGTGGTTTTAACAAAATGGACATTTAATAAGATGACACAAAAAGGAAGATAGAAGTGTTAGCATCTGTTGGGAAGTGTTGTCTGTTCAAAAGCAGCTATAAGAACTTTGACAAGATAAAATGTGAGCAAAAAATGTTAAAATTTTCATTGAACTGAGGAACTATCTGATCACTGATTAAGAAAATAAGATTATGAATGCGACCAAACTGTTCTTAACAGTTTTTTATATTGTGATACGGGTATACAACATATAGAGTTTAAATAGAAACACAAAAAAGTGGAAAGAGTTAACCTGTGTTGTAATGGATGTGTGGATGTGTTTTTTTTCTCCCTTTCCCACTTTTTTAAAAACAATAACTTGAAATGACATTGCAGTTCTTGGCCGGGTTATTAAGTTATCAAAGCTGTCTGAAAGTGTCAGTTATGACTCATTGAGATGACAACGTGCTGACATATGAGAAGTGAGACAATGTGAGGGAATACACAGATGTATAAACAAGGCAAATACTCACACTAGCAAGCCTGTAAAGCTCGTTGTAAAGAAAACCTGCTAGATAAACCTCTGAAACTTTGGCCTATGGCTGGGGCGATTCATCAAATTAGTCGACCTAATAGGAAATAGCCTCACAACTGCTGTCCACAAATACGCGAAGCAGCATCAACACGTGAAGCGAAAGTATCCCAGAGTGCCGCTTACGGCAGCACAGCAAATCTCGTTTACTTTCTGTCTCCAAACAAGCACGGCATATTATCAGCAAGAGGACACGAAGTCCGTTAAAATATATTTCTTTATCGCCTTCTTGTTAAAAGTAATTTTTGCTCCGCTGCTGTCATGGTAACGGAACGTTACACTGTGTGTCGTCTAACGTTGGGCTGTTAAATATTTTCTGTTTACGACCACGTAGCAGCGAGAAAACAGCCGAATCTACCATTACCAGTGTTGCCAACTATTTTCAATGGAAAGTAGCTAAAGCCTGCTCGAAAAGTAGCTAAATGTCGCCAGATGACGTCATGCGTCATTAGCATATCAATGACGTCATCGCGTTGTATTTGCATTCTGCCTAATTTGTCGGTACTGTAGCCTACTTCAGTTTATAATAACGGTTATC
>JAPMOB010207443.1:2821-17215 GCA_029875015.1 Lepomis gibbosus
CCCTCACACCCTCCCTCCCTATTTCCTAGTCCCTCTCCCTCCAAAACTGCTGCAGGGAACTTATTCTCTTGTTTTTTGTACTTTGTACCACTTTTCAGAGAAGGTCTCTCTCTTTTTCTCTCTCATTCACTCGCTTCACCTCCCTCGGAGTAGTGTCAATGAAATGTGTTTTTTTTGGGGTGTTTGTTTGTACATCGAGGTGAATCGGACCATAGGTGAGTCACACAAACAGTCTGTTTATGTATGTTAATTGGTCTATTAACTATGAAAAATCAAAAACAAACTACCGGCAATTACTATTAGCTATGTTTTACTATTTTACAAAGAAGCACAAAGCAGCATGACCAAATAGGAAAACCCCATCCCTCTGTGCTTGTCTTTATACCCCCCCCTAGACACTCCCCTCGACATTCCCTTGGGATACTTCGGCAGGCCTGCCTCCACAGCTGGGAGATACATCCGGTGTGTGTATGTGTGCATTAAAGAGAGATATTCTTTGAAGTCCGAGGCCCCTGAAGAAGAATTGTTCACACACACATCCCACTCATGCTATGCTCAACTTGTGAAACTTTGCCTTGCCAGAACATGCCATGTAAATAACCAGACAGCGTACGTTGCAATGTTTACGCCCAGCTACAACCTGCTCTTAGGAAACAGTAATCTTATGTTAGTAATCCTATAATCAGATCTGCAAGGACAGCAGACAGAGATCATCACAACACTGTGAGATCCTGTGATTAAAATGATAATAAGCACAAGAGACAGAAAATGTCAACAAGTGGAATAAGGTTCCATGAGACGATGTTACGTCATACATTACCTAGCAGCAGCACAATGTAAATCTAAATATATAAAGTTTAAAGAAAATTATAGTGATTGTAATTGCAGAGCAGCCTTCTTCTTCTGGTTAGTCTTTTAAATACAGAAAAGATTTAGTAAAGAACTTTGTTAAAACGCATTGATGTAAACGCATCAAATGTACTTTGTTGTCCTTGCACCAAAATCATGATTTACTTAGTGTTGTCTATTATTCAGACTAAGAAAAGAAACTACACTGATAATAGTGTTGATTAAGATGTTTATTTTTTACCTCGTTTACTTTAATGTGAGTTAAATATTAAATTTGACCTACGGATTCATATGGAATAGGCTAAATTTAACTAAGCTTCATATGTTTTTTTGAAAAGGTATATCTTAGGCCACACACTAAACCAGTTTTTCCCAAACTTTTGCTCACAGTATATGTCACAGACTCATTTTTATTGGGTTGCCAATTTGTAGAGTAAAATAGATAATTGTGCTATGAAGTGCTTAATGTGTAAATCAGAAGGTCCTGAAACACAGTGCACACAGAGAGAGTGTTGTTTGGCAGGTTGGGCGGGAGAAAAATGAATGCATCAAAAATCCAAAGCGCCTGGAGCACATTGGACATCACTGCAGCTGCTAGTTGTTAAACAAAACACAACTGCCATCACAAAGAAAGCATTATTTATTTACAATTAATCATCATCAGAGCATTCACTTAATTCACTCAAAGCAGCGGGAAGATACAGGTGTCTATGTTTTGTAGCTCCCTCTCCCTCATTCGCTGTCCCTTCACTTCCCTGTCGTTTCCTCTAAGTTCTATTTACAACCATGAAAAGCAAGAAGGCTAAGACACAAAACTAAGACATGTGCTCTGCCTGTATGTCTGACTCTGTTCACCATGTCACAGCACAAACGCCCCCTTGCTCAGATATGGAGCTTACTGTAATCATATGCAAAAACATTTAGACACCAAAGAGCAAACTCACTTGCTCATGTGAGTGTTTATGCAACCTTTAGGCTACTGTGTTCACACAAAAAGCAAATTTGCATCGCCGTTCAGAAAACAAGCATTTTAAAAGGTGTTTGCTTATCATCTTATGTTTATTGGGATTAAATCATAACCAAATATGTTTATTCATACCACAAGCATAATATTTGCAGGCTATGTTTACTCACATAACTTCCAAAAATAATCCAGAGGTTAAACTCAGCGAGTAATGGGAGGTGAAAATTCACTTCGCTTTCTGTCCACTAGCATCACGGCAGATAGTAGTCTATATTACTACCTCTAGCTAACACCCAGTGTTGGGGAGTAATTAGTTACATGAAATTTAGATACATAATTTAACTACAAAATAAACACTCATTGGTTACAGTTACTATGGGATAAAATTTAATTGAATCACAGTTACTTGTGAAAATGTTCTTGATTACATTGGGGGCTGCATATTTTCTGTAAAAAGCTAGTCTACATGTTGATTAATATTTATTTGATTGCTTTGCATGTTTTTCATATGCAAAATGTTTTTCTTTGCTATTTCCCGGTATAGCCGTTTAGTAAAGTTTGTTGCTATTCTGATGCTTTTGACTGGTTTTCATGTGAATTTGCAGTTCTACACATCTGCCAGTTAAATTGCCTTTCAAGCTGTCTTTTGAAAAGGGTTAACAGCTGAAAACATTTGTTAACAATTTAGAAGAGTAATCACAAAGTAATTAAATTATATAAATGTAATAAGTTGCATTTGGGTAACTTGTAATCTGTAATTAATTACATTGATAAGCTAACCTTCCCAACACTGCTACCACCTTAAAAATGACAACTTGAAACATTAAACAAAGCATAGTTATGCTCTGTAACCAATAGAGGGCAGAAATACTCACTATTCTAAATACACAGAAATTGTCTCAGACTGGCTACATAGTGGATAAGTGCACAGCTTACAACTTTCCTTTTAAGTTATTTTCTAAAATACGGTAAGGTTTGTTTGTTAAGTTGTCACGTTTCCTCTCTTCTTTAACCTACGTTTGTTCCCAACAACACTTCTGATTTTAAAATCCGGAGTATTTATGCCCTCTATTGGTGACAGGGAAGAACTGCAACTGCATTCTGCTAGTAAAGTCAAACGCAATAACATAAAAATACGTCCGGTTGACACTTTCAAAGTTGACCATCTGAAAAAAAACTGCAGTTACGCAATGTGGCCACCGGAGGGCAGCAATAGCAATCGGTCACTTGGTCTATTTCCACGTTTGTGAATGCGAGGTGAAGCTAACGCGTCAATGTATTTATTAAGAGATATTTGTGAATAACAGTATCCTACAGATTACTACTTAAAAAATATACAAATAAATATAACTTTCACTTGGACTGTTGTAATGTTTGCTCATCTACTGATAATGATAATAATAGGTGCGTTTGACTTAATGCGGCGCCGCACAGCGCTGACCTAACCATAGACTGTACCTAACGTGATTAATGCTGGACTTAAAACAAGGCATGCTGGTTAGAAATTGTGTCCAACTTTAACCGACGCTGCAAAACATCACCATGTCACATGACATGTCCCTGACTGCACCAACTGAAAAGTTATTTGTTTCGGGGGTTTTTTAATCAATGAAGGAAGCCAAACATAATACAAAATGAGTAAGTGTTCTTGGGAAGACATCGAGGCAGACGGAGTCGTTTTAATAGAATAGTTAGTAGTCAATTTACTTCCACTTCCGTCCAGCAGGTGGCGGCAGTGTGTTTATAAAGTGGCTGTCAACCGCCGACATTTAAAAGACAAAGAAGCAGCATGGGTGTAGTCAGTTGGTACTTCTCTGCATGGAGCTAACATCGGTGGTGAAGCTGGTAAGATGACATTAGGACTAGCACAAACCCTGTTTATTGATTCGGTTTAATTAACGTTAACAGTAACGTCGTTAAACAGCTGACGTAGTATTGAAAGCAAAGTGGTTTATCAATATATAAGCCGGCTTTGGTAGATAAATGTAATGCCGAAGTCAACACAGTGCCATGTGGCTGCAACTGAAAGCATGTGGCCTCATATAGGACTTGTGTTGAACATGGCAACATTAAACTGACACATTGCTGAATTGGGTTTGGTGTTGTCGCCCGTTAACGTTACTGCGGTTTGCCAGCAGCTAAAACAGCCGGACAGTTGGTAACACTGTGGGCCTATCTCCACGTGGTAAGCCTAGCAGGCTACATTAGCTTGGTAGCTAAGTTAACAGTCTGAAGAGCTAAATCACTTGAACAGAAAGTTAAATGTGGCTTGTTTATGATCACTTGGAATATTATCTAAAAGTGTGGTTTTGGCTGTTCCTCTCCCCTGATGACTTGCACTGGGCTCTGACTAGGTTATGGAGATAAACGTGCATCTTTGGCCCTGACAAGCCAGAGTTTCTGAGGAGAAAACTAATTCATGCTGGCTAAAGATTATGGTCATGACCACTTAAGTTAGTAACTCATGCTTTCGTCCTTTTTTTTTTTCAGGTCACTTCGATCAAAAACCACTCCCAGACTGGACTCTACCAGGGTATGTAAACTGATACATACTCATAATTATTAATTCTCCTGTGCATCACAAACTGTGAAGGCAGACGTTTTTACAAACTCCTTTTTGGTTAACATATATTGAAAATATTTAAATATCACCTTAAACGATAATGGTGTAGTTATGAATTGTGACCACTGGAGGGCAATGAACACATGTTGTTACACATGAACTCCGAGTAAAATCATATGTACCAGCACTTCTGTTAAGGATATAAAACGCTATAACTCTCAAATTGGGCAGAAGTGTAGATGGGATGCTGTGCTCATGGAGGACTTTAAGAGCACCTCTTCATGGTGGTCAAGGCATTTTTGGTGTGTTGAAGCAAAGCATTGATGTATCTTGCCACAATATGTCTTGACTGAAAGTCAGTACGGTGCCAAGTAGCCTGCTTTGACTACAACATCATTGTACATTACAGTACAATATTGCTATATACAAAATGTAACATTTATTGCCTTGATGATAAATGTTTAGGAGAGTATTGTAGTGAGCTTTACTTATACATATCAGCTACTGCGACCCAGTGCTTTTCTGTTTTGTACGTGGATTACATTAATTTGGATTTAGCGGTCCCTCTCCCCTGATGACCTGCACTGGGCTCTGAGTCTGTATGTAGACAAAAGTGCATCTTTGGCCCTGACAAGCCAGAGTTTCTGAGGAGAAGATGAACTATTGATGGTCAAAAGTTAGAATTATTAACACCACATTAACTCTTGCCTCTGCCCCCTTCTTTAGGGAAGTAAAGCTCTCGTGGACTGGACTAAAATCAGGTTTGTAGCTACTTCCATTGGCCTTTAAAAGCAGATACTGTGGGAATGCTGATCTCTTGTGATGCATTGCACTGGGCTCAGAAAAATCAGTGTTGACAGATGTGCGGCTCTGCCCTTGACAAGGCAGAGTCTGAGGAGACAATTGCTAAAAACATCTTTTGTACCTTGTGGGATTGTGGTTTGAACAGTTTTTCTGACTGTTCCGCTTTTTTTGTCTTGCAGGTACGGGTTCAACGGCAAGCATCCTCGACTTGTCATTTTCTTGCATGTTTTGGTTACAGTGAACCTTCATGAAATTATTATCCTGTATTTGTTTTGATTTGATCAAATAAAGCTCTGCATCACATTTGCCTCTTGACTTTTCTATAATATACACTCAGCTGTGAGAGCTGATAGTGAAGGGAACTGATTTTGATTAAGCGTAAATTAAATGTTCAAGGTTAACTTGAGTCACTTAAATGTCTTGCAAGCTTTGGCTGTGCACTTTGTCAACATTGGTGACACTAAAGTGTAGTTAATTAAATTAGTGGAATTTAGTGTATATAGTGTAAATATATAACACATTTACAAAAGCACATATGGTGTAATTCAAGATGACTGGTTGGTGAATAAAATGGATTTACAACTTTAACTATTAAATGATATTACTGAATACTTTGAAAACTACAGGATACAGTAAATATCCATAAACCAGGGCAATAGTGCAGCGATTTAAATTATCTTTAAAAATGTACTGTGTGAAGGTAAAATGAATAAAAATGTGAAGGTTTTATATGTAGTTTCGCTCCTTTTGATGACAGCTGTTGAGAGAACATAGGCTATGCCTTTTTGTCAATTGTATGTACCTTTTGTAATATATACCTGGTATTCAAAAATGACTTGATGTAATTTCTAGGTCCCTCCTAAACACAAACTTGTAATTCCCTCGTACCTACCCCTAGGTACCTAGTAAGTATATCATCTGTACATTGTGTGTGTATATACACTGTACTCTGCAGGCTGTAATCTTAAGCATTACTGCAACACACAAGTGTTGTATATTGTATTTTTATGTAAAGATTTAAAATCAACTCTATAATCCGTTTGAGGAGTGATGACAAATCTGGGACCTATAAAGTGAGTCAGGGAGTAGAAACCATTGTCTTGATCCACAGGGTGAAGATTAATGTCCAGATGAAAATGAATCATTTCAAGAAGACATAAATTACAACCTTGTTTCTGTATCTTTATTATAATTCTAACAATTTATTATCTCTTAAAACATTTGAAATTCATATGTTTATATGAATGTGTGTATATGCATATAACATATACATATATATTCTGTAAGTTACCTTTCATCAGTTCATATTCATATTCTCATTTTTTAAAAGATCTCTTAAAGGAAAAGAAATGCTTTCTATAGAGTCAGACCGATTCCCTCAGATCTTGCTTTTTCTCCCGACAGCAACAACGAGCCATCACACCTGATTGTAACTACTAAATGCAAAGAAATAATTAACTCTCCAAAAAACAGTTTCTCACCAATCACTTAACAAGATCATCATTGTGTCAGTAAGAGATGTTTTCAAAATGTCTTATCCGAAGTTATTAATTGGCCCTATTCACACTAGCAAACATTTTAGAGACCTGATAGAAGCACGCAGAATCTGGCTGTGGATTGTCTCGGGACAGGAAGCCACATTCTGCTTGTTCAGAAACGGTCCCTTTCTGGCTGAAAATTACTCCAATACCTGTAAAGGGACGTGTGAAAAGCCACAGTTGCTAATGGAAATAGGGTCATTGCATAATACGCTGGTAATAAACAATGAGCTGTGAGCATACTGGCACATGTCAGCGGCTGCAGAAGGTGCTTTGTACAAACAAGAAGATGCATATGAGGCAAAAACACACAGGAGCTCTTAATACTGTCAGGTCAGTAACAGTGGAAGGGGGCAGATGTAGAGAACGGGTCGAACTGTATAGAAAGCAGAACAGTTAAATAAATACATTGTACCTTTTCATGTTAAACATTATTTGGAAGACGGAGATTCTTTAGAACTTTTGAGACTTCTTTTTTACATCTTAAACCATAATTAGGTGATCATTATTTTCATCGTCCTTATTGCTATTTCCCTTTGCCTTCAAATATAATCTCTCCTTGACCGCCAGCACAAAGCACTTTAAATTCAAAAGAGTCAAATTCCCCGTTTATGACCTCTGCTCATTCACATTTATAGCCTGTGTGTATATGCACTATGAGCGACATGATCCATGAAAACTCATCTATCTTTTTGCAAAAACGGACTGAGGATAGCAGGGCCCGGATGAGACTAAAATCCCCATTGATGCCCGTTGTAAGATGCACATTTGATAAGTTTCAAGGACTCAAAAGCAGCAGGAGAGGTGAAGGTAAAGTGGTCATGAGAGAGCCCTTATATTTGATCTCAGCAAAAGTGAGAAAAGCAGGACTGAGGTTATAATGAGATATAAATGTGCAGTTATAGCTGATGGGGAAAGAAAAGGAATATGGCACATCAAGACATTTGTGATCAATCAGAAGGGGATGGCGGTTATCTAGAATTGAAGAAAAATAATTTTAAAGTCATAGATAATTTTCACCTGTGTGTTTTGTGGGCATCAGCAGAGTAACAGTTGCTACATTTTCAGCATCTACATATTGTTAAGTGGCGGCCAACTTTAAAAAGAGGAAGGAAATCATAGTTTGAGGTCAGGTGTATGTCATTGTGATTAAAGCTTTTTTTTTAGTCTGACAAAAGAAAAACAGTGAGGAAGATAAAAGGAACTGATTATAAAATGTGTTTCACATTACGCTGCAATGCCTCTTGTCACATAGAAGCAATGTTAAGGGTACCGTGCATGAAATAATATGCATCTTTCAATTCAAAAATACCTACATTTACATATATATTCATATATCTAGCCACCACGATTATCTTCAATACACAGTCAGAAAATACGATGACTGCACAAAAGCCATCTCAGCCATCAAAGGCAGAAACCAGGAACTCGCCGAAGCTTTAATAACAGTAAGGACGATGATAGTAATGATAAATAGTAGCAATAAATCTCTTCATATCAATATCAGTATTCCAGTATTCCCATTTAAAGTTTAAAAATTGTAAGAACAATCATAGTATTAAAACTCGATATAAGCGGTTCTCTCAGATCCTCTCAGCCAGGTGGCTGCTTGTTTCCTCCAGGATTTTGTCGAGAGAGAGAGAGAGAGAGAGAGGGACCACTCCTGGAAGGAGCAAGGGGAATTGGGTGGGAAAGAGCAAGTAAATGGCAGTTTTTCCTCTTCCCCTTCCCTCCTCTTTCCAGTCTCCCTCGTGCGGAAGGTCTGAATGGGTGTACAACAGTTGCCTCAATGCTGAGGAAGTCTTTCTCGGTAAATAAAATCCTCTGGGTTTAGATATCTCTTCGCATGGTCACATATCCTGTCTAACAGTTGAAAGCACAGTCTGTCTCCTTTTGTTTAAGCACATCTTGGATCCAAACATATAGTGTGTGTCTATATATAAGGTGTCCCATAAACTAACACAATCACCTGTAAGTGCTTGTGTGTGTTTACATGTTGGTGTATGCATGCAGGCATGTATAGTAGTAACTCGGAGTGCCTGTGTGTGCGTATCAGTGTGTTTTCCTTTTTTTATTCCTTTTTTTTGTTGGTCTGGGCACTTATTTTTGCTACAAATTTGTGATACAGTGACCAGTCTGTATATATGTCATTATAAGACTTAAGATGATAAATAGCTATTGAGAAACACACAACATCCTGATCACAGGACCTGCAGTGAGGACAGAGCCCTACCAGTGATGAGGTAAAAACAACACGTTACCAGTCAAAGCCACACACACAGCCAGCCTCCTTGGCCTTAACCAAGGAAGTTATCTGTGCCCTTATCACCTCTAAAAGACGTGGAAGCTGTCATGATATACTGCCCTGCGTCGTCCTACGTTCACCATGCAGACAGACAAAAGCCTCACTCTTGCAGACATTCACCCACATTCAGCCTCAAATATTCATCCTCTGATATTCAGACACGTTTTAAACATACTGACATCCATTCAAACGGGGACGGGTTGTCATTGATTGCACTCTAAATATTCGTGGTGTGTTCCACTCTTAAACCTGAACAGATATAACCAGCCAACTGAGGGGTAAGAGGACTACTCAACAAGATGGCAGCACGATGAAGGACACCTTTATCTTCTCCAGCTCGCTGCCAAACAACACAACCTGCTCAGTTAAAAAAAAAAAAATCTAACTGGCTTTTGATTGTTCCTCTCGTGTATTTGGTTCGGTGTCATTCTTCACTCCGCTGCAGCCATGGTGTCTCCGTATGCATTTTGGATGAGTGTGTTTGTGTTACTTGTTTGTTGATTGGTGTGACCGTGCATGCATGTGGGGAGTGTACTTGTGTATATCAGCCTGCCACAATTTGAGAGCGCCAGCCGGTGTCTTTATGGATCGTCAGCCCTTTTTCCATCCCTGTGTTTCCATCTCCCTTTGGGACTTGACTCCCTCTTTCTGTCGCTCTCTGTGTGAAATCTGTTCCCCCCTCATTTGTTGTGTGAATCCACCATGGATAGCAGCAGTTGTGTCTTCCTCCCTCATTGACTCCAATCCCTCCGTCTTTCTTACTCTCTCTCTTTCCGCCTCTGTATTTGCAACCTCAGCTCCGACTCCCGTCGTCCCTCCTCCTCTCAGTCTGTCCATCCCGAGGTGAGAGAACAGAAATGGGAAATGGGCTGCTGGACAGCCTGAGGACAGAAGAACAAACATGACGCATTTGATGTTTGGGGTTTTTATTTGTTCATTATGAAGGTATGGCCGCTCTTTTGCTGTGGACTCACTACATGACGGGTCAGATTGGGAAAACATTGGTCATCATCACACACTTGATGACTGACAATTGCCAGGTTAATTTCTTCAGCTGCATTGCAGATAGCTCATTGTGGAGCATTTTTCAATCTATACATTTACAAATTGATTCAAATCCATTTTAAGGTTTAACATAGCATGAGCATAGCAAAAGCCATGCATCAAAACCATAGTAACAGTAATTTAAACTAATGAGGAGTTTAAACTCTGAGTGTGGGCAAAACTACTTGAATGCTTTAAAGCACAAAACAGGAAGAGGGCGCTGTTCTTCCAGTGCAAATGAAGCTAAAGCTTTTTTAAGAGTTTGAGATAGGGGCAGATGGTGAATGGAGTGAATGGCCAAAAGAAAATTATTCCTTCCAACATGTTTATCCTGAATGAAAAACAACCAGCTGAATGACAGAAGGGAGGAAGCAGCTTTTATGGTGTCTTAATTTTAACACAAAATATAACACTGCTGCGACATGGGGGTAACCAATCATCTCAGTCATGATTTAAAGTAATTATATTATTAGTAGTGTCCACAGTATTTCACAACACCTGAGTGCTCTTTCACATTGTTAACTCTGCTCCCTGTTCAGATTAAAATCACTGACCAGCCTGGACTACAAGAGGGCCTTAAAGTGTTGTTAAAATGGACTTGATGATTATTGATTACAGGTTTTTAATTTTTTTTATAATTTGTTAAACACATTTCTAAATACTGAGTTTTTAAAAAACTCTTCACAGAGTCAGTACAACAGCAGTCAATGTGGACTATGCTTTGTCTAATATGTTGTTTGTTACTTATTGTTATATTGTTGTACCTGTATTATTCTGTATATAGTGCCAATGCGTGGGGACTGCAATAAGTCATTTTATTTAATTGTATTTTTTTATTTTAGGTAGCCCTTTTAATAACTGGCCAGGGACAACAGATGAAAATTTGCCTGTTGAGCTAAATCTGGCTCATTTACAGTTACGTCACTCTTAATGAGTACTGACCCTGTCAAATAAAAAAATTAATGAAATGAAAATGAAATAAAGCGAATAACTTCTCATTACTTTGACACAAAATGTGATCACTGACCACCTCTTCACATGTGTCATTCACTCAACTCCAAAACGACATCAACTCTGTATTTACAGTCAGTTTTTCAAATGCAAATTGCAAATTTACATGCTGATTTTTAACAGTTATATTTATGTTCAAACCCTAACCTGACAATTGTAGATTCAAATTTGCTACACCTGAGAAAATTATAAAAACATAAACAGCTAATTGGGCCATACAGCACTCAGTGCCTAATTTCATTCCTGGATCGCTTCAGAGAGGACAGAAGGACATGAGAAGGGTATCCGGTCTGATGTGGATGACAATTTATGGCTAAATGCAGAGGACAGGCTTGACAAGCACTGCTGTAAATCTTTATCTGTAACTATCCTGTGTATGTACTGTGAAGATATGTTTGTTTTGTATTGCATTTCTGGGATTATTTTAGTTCAGGGGGAAAAAGCCTACTGAAGCATTTTTGATTCATTCTGTAACATATACTGTAAGTTAGCACAATCTATGCAGTGGTTCTATTCATTTTTTGTAAGGCAAACAATACATGAATAAAAGCTACTACAGACAACAGTAATACAATTTGTAATGCTACTTGTTATCAGTGTTTTCTTTTACGTCATTGTGGGATGAGTTTTGTCGTTGTAACACAAATGTTATGGTACATCCTGAGATGTGTATAAAGTGTTCTGGTGTGCTGTGTAGAGATCCATATTGATAAAGAGAGCTGTTTGTAAAACTCATATAACCAGTTGCAAACATTCAAAATAATTGAGATGCTCCTTCCAGGTAACATTTAAGGATCCTCTTTGGTTACTCTCTATTGCAACTCTTCCAATCTTCTAAATGAGTTGTAGTGGTTAATTGTGTTTCTCAGAAACCTGTACAATTGCAGCCATACCTGTCCATTACGCTCCTCAGGGCCCGTTCAATGTTCATGCGGTGGCCTACACGTGTCACACCCAAATCCAGATAGTCGTCCTTGGTTAGCGAGGGCAGATGGGTGCCGTCAATCTCATTGTCCAGGAAACGCTCTCTGTGCTCACCCAGGTTCAGGTATCCTAGCCAGTCTGCAACGTCATACTTGGTCCAGTAGGGCAGCGGCTTGGAGGCAAAAGGTTTTGTAGGGGAAGGGGGTGGTAAATGGGGGTAACTCAGGCAGGTAGGTGGAGGGAGAGGGTGCAGGGGTGGAGAAGAAGTCCCGGACAGGAAGTGAGTTGGAGAGAGGGATCGAGAAACAACTAAGGTGGAGTTTGGAGGAGGAGGGGCACCAGAGGGAGCAAACAGTGGAGGAGAGGGAGAGAAGTAAGGATCTCCAAGAGGGTTCCCAGGTGATGGTGGGGTGATTGAACCTCGAAGGTCATAGATGGCACTGTATAGGGGTGAGGTGGGGAGGAGCGGAAGGGATGATGGCCGCGGTGGACCCACTTTGGGCCTCTCTGATGGGGAGATGAGGGGGCTGGGTGCTCGCCTACGCTGGAGTATGTGTGATTCTGCTTTACGGGACTCTCGACTGGGGATGAATTGGAATTCTAGGGCTTTGGTCCGGTAGACAGGTCTGTGTTTTGGGGAGGTTGGGTAAGGGGAATAAGATGTCGGTGAAAGCGGGGAGTGGGAACGTGGAGGCTGAGAAGAAGCTGGAGGCTGAGGAGATGGGGATCGTCCCCAGTTAGGGTACTGGGAGGCAGGGGTCGGGGACGGGGATAGCGATGGCTGCGATAACGAAATTGGAGACGGGGACTGGGATCGAGCTGAGGGGGGGCTCAGAGCTGAGGCTGAGTCTTCTGAAAATCTGTGAATGGAGAGGGAGATAAATTGTTACAAGAGAAAAGCATTATAGAAAACAGAAAACGAAAATGAAAAACATGCACAGACATTAAGGGAAAAGTGGGTAAAACATTGTTCAGCCATTTTTAGAACCAGTGGATTAAAATTATTTTATACTGTCAACATCTTGATTGTGTGCAATAAGTCTAACAGTTAAAATGTTAGATGTTTCAAGTTTAACAAGGTTTCCTCTCCTTCCTTACTGTCTCAGGCTGTAAATTCAAGCAGGTGTCAAAGTTTTATGTTCTTCCTGACAGAAAAAAATGAGTGTGGAAGTGCCTCTATTACCTGTTTCTGCTTCTGAGAGAAACACATGGAAAAAGCCAGAGAAATAAAAGAGGAGAGGTTTACACAGTATAGACAACACTTACACAAGACATAAACAGACAGCAATTGCGGGAGGTAAAGAGCTCACAACTCACAGGTGGCACACTGATACGTTCACACAGGTGAAACATGAACAGAATGACAATGCCGTGCCTCAACAACAACAACAACAACAACTGTTCATGCTGTGACACTGAAAAACAGAAAGCCAAAGTTTTCACTGATGTGTACCTGTGTCTGTTCAGTGGTCTCTGGCTGCTCCAGCTGTCCTTGCTTCTTTGATGCAGTTTGCTGCTCAGCTCATTTATGATGCTGGGTTTCATACTGGATGCAGGAGGGTAAATCTTCTTCCCCTCTAAAAGTGCCCCGGACTGGCTCCCTCCGTCACCGGTCATCTGCCCTTCGCCCCAGAGAGGCTTCATCTCAGGAGTGCGTGGGCGATCAAAGTATGGTGAAATGGGGCGTCCCAAATTCTGCATGTCCCTCACCCCGTACCCATCCTGGCCACTTTCTTCCTCTGCGACTCCCTCCTCCATCTCGTCCTCTTCCTGCTCGTCCCTTCGTCTGTGGGAGTGGAAGGACGCAGGAGCGGTGCTGGTCTGTCTGTGTAGATCACTGGTGCGACCTCCCTCTCTGAACCTATTGGCTTTTGGGTAGGTGGAGGCTGCTGCTGTAGCATTCTGCATTTCAAAAGTTTGTCCGTCCAGGTAGCTCATGTAAGACTCCAGAAAATCCCCTCCCCTTTCTGATTCACCTGTCCCACCTCCCATCCGTACTCCAGCTCCACCTCCTCTCTCCCCTCGGTCCAGTCTGTCTCCCCGTACGCTGGCTCCACTTAAAGCCAGGATGCTGTCCAGATGGTGGTCACTGCTGCTGCGGCTATCCAGCTCTTCAATCCCAGAGTCTACCACTGTCTCCTGCGACTCTCCTTTCTTGGTACTTGGGGGAGGACGGTGGTGCTCCCCTGTCCTGCGACTGCCCATGATGGAGGTGGAGGATGTTGTATGTGTGGTGTGTGCGCGCTCTTGGTAGAGCTGAGTGGAGGTGCTTGTTGTGGTGGCAGCAGCGGTGGTCGTAGCGGCACAGCTAGCGGTCGTGGCGTATGAGGCGTTGCCCCTAAGTGGAGCAGAGGTGGCAGCAGAGGAGGAGGGCGTTGGGGGACCACGATAG
>JAPMOB010207444.1:0-22633 GCA_029875015.1 Lepomis gibbosus
CACACACACACACACACACACACAACAGCTAAACAGAGATTCGATGAAGCAGCAGAGATTTTTTTTTACAGTAACTCAAATCGTTACTTTCCCTGGTAACGAGTTACTTTTATTACAGAGTAATTCAGTTACTAACTCAGTTACTTTTTGGAACAGGTAGTGAGTAACTATAACTAATTACTTTTTTCAAGTAACGTTCCCAACACTGCACACGAGTCATTAGACTTTAACAGTAAGTTTTTGATTGTCAGACATTACATGTTTCTGACTCTAGTCTATGCTTATGAAATTTCACCAGTAGACTGAAACTAAATGCCACACAGACGTACAGAGTGATGTACCATGACTATAATTAATCCTCTGCTGCTGTCCACACTTAACAGCTTTCATTTGTGATGGTTTGAAAAGTTTAAAAAACATAAATAATTGACAGGATGTTAATTCAAAAAGACAATGTGGAGAAAAGGAAAGGGCTATGACATTGATTTGTTTAGAGGTCACAGAGGACATCAGCTACTAAAATACCCTGACTGTTTTTGGGGTTTTTTTCAGTTTTACTAGCCATTTCAACCTCTTATCAGTATATGGGTCCTCTACATGATTATAGTCAGCTTAACATGGTGGGAGCCAGTGGTGTTGACAGATGTACCAGTACACCAGCCAGTTCCTGATAAGCTCACACACTGGATCTACCTGAACAGCAGGTTAAGACAAAGGGGATAAAGCAGGTGGTGGAAACAGAAACTTGCACAGATAGCGAAAGAGGATAGTAAACAGAGGAGATGCAGCATTGACAACTGATACAATACCACATGATGCACATGTTTTGTCTGAAGTCACAATAGAAAAGAAAATGTATCTTAGAATGAAATGCTACTTTTGTTACTGTGCATTCATTTTATTTATCAATGAATCTTCAATTGTACCTAGGGCTGTGCGATATGACAAAGAATTCATATCCCGATATAGAACATTTTTTGTAAATTCAATGAAGTATGGAATTTTAACTGTAACTCGGGATATTTCTCTGCATTATAAAGGTGGGGCAACTTAAAGGGTCGTGCCAAGTACACGACTGTTAGGGTCGGCCGATGGCCGTGCTGTTCACACTATACAACTTGCCGTCTTGTGACGGGAGTCTTGAAGTCCTTGTGGCATTCACGCTACGTGACAGATAAATCACAGGGGGTCGCACACTGCGCAAGCTGACAGCGACTGTGTCATCCAGCGCTGGTCTTCAAACCACGTTTTGTCAAGAAAACAAGTGAAACGGGAAATGACGCGATACTATAAAGTAAGCTGAATGTCCATGGGCAAATCATTTTTGTTTATATCGTGTCGCAAATTCCGGTGAAGTTATGTTGAAGTTATGTCAGAGGGAGATGGTAACTCCCTCTGGGGTAGGCTTTGGGCTTTTTCACTTTGCAAACCTGTACGAAAAAGAAAAAGACCAAAAGCATAATACAACCTCTTTAATGTGAATTGTACACCTTAGTATTCATTGCTATGGCGATTTTAACTTTGTATGAATTGCTATATTTATGGAATAATTAAGAGGCCAGAGGTATGTTCTGAGCTGCCTTTAAATTGGTGCTGAAATTATTGTTAATGTAATAAACACACATCTGTGTTTGTGTGCAGTTTCGATCTCTGGACACCCAGCTGCACCCAGAGCGTCTGAAGGTGATCACCCAGCAGGTGGAGGAGGAGCAGGCGCTCCTCCAGAGCCAGACGCTTATACGGCTGCAGCAGATCCACTCCTCTGACAGACAAACACACAGTCCACAGGTCAGAAACACACACACACACTTACTTAGGAAGCAGTAGGTGTCTATGTTGCAATTTCTAAACCTTAAGACACTGCAGTTTTTTGTGCCAAAGGCTTCTGAAGTGTGTCTTTTAAATCACTGGCTTATAAATGATGCAGTGCTCAACAGTTAAATGGAAATACAAATAAAAAAAATTTAAAAACTTATTTTGTTGTCTGTCCTCCAGGTGCTGGCTCCTCCCACTCCCCCTGCCCCAACCCACCACCCCACAGTCATTGTTCCGGCCCCAACACTAACCCAGCACCCCCACCACCACGTTACTGTGGTGACCATGAGCTCATCTGTCCACACCAGCACTGTGTCCACGTCCAGACAGAACCTGGACACGATCGTGCAGGTAGGAGATAGTTTTACTTTGCAAATAGGTTCCCTGCGGTGCCAGCTCTACGCTTCCTGACTAGTTAAGTTATCATAGTGGAAATATAATAAGAATTGTCTCTCAGCAGAGCGAGGATTTGCTTCATTGTCTGTCAACATCTGCTTTCAGGCCATCCAGCACATCGAACGCACTCAGGAGAGGAGAGCGAGCGCCGAAGAGGAGCAGAGGCGAGCGGTCATTGTTAGCCCCGCCCATGTTGCCATGGACACCGCCTGCTCAGACACAGACACCGACACAGAGGGAGAGGACTGCTCAATGAACTGATCCCATCCCTTGAACTCGCATGCACACACACACACACACACACACACACACACAAACAAACACTTAAAATACCTACTCACTGTAATATTCCCTCCAGGAGCTTGACTACTTTAAAAAAAAAAAAGGAGAAGAAAAAAAGAAATCTTTCTTTGGCATTATCCAAACTCTTAAATCCAGTGGTTAAGCTCTGTGTCAGTCCTGTACTGTAAAATCTCTGAAGTTTGACAACATAGGTTGGTCAGCGTGCAGAGGAGGCCCTGTGGGATTTCTAGAGGCTGTTTTTCAGTGTCAGAGCCGGTCTGTGGCTACTTGAAAACTTGAGGGTCTCCTCGTGTAAAAAGCCCTCAGCATCAGTCCGTCCTTCATGTGTTCATGTGTGCTACTTACAGTACTGCAGTTACCTGTCATCACTGGCGCGCTGACAGTATTATTTGTTCTACAAATTGATGGAGTCAGTACAATGGAGAGTTGAATGTAACGACACAATAAGCAAGCAGCTCTTGATTCTGAAAAGGAACATGGAGTTGTCATTTCTTCCCCCAGTCTTAACTTGTCTTGTTTTTCCTGGTTGGCTTGGTGATATTCTAGTGGCAGTGGCCACGAAAACCCAACTTAATCTGCAACAAAAGGCAGTTCTAAATTAAAAAGTCCGGGGAAAAAAATCAAACTAATTTGAGGAAAGATGTTGAATGAAATTCTGTCAGATTTACTTGAAGAAGAAAAAAAAGTTGTGTTTTTGATATCGAATTAAGCCCTTAAAAATAAGCTGTTGAACAACTTACATGATCGTCTTTAGGTTTTAATGTTTTTGTCGATTTTCTTTTGTTTGTTTTTTTGTTTTTTTCTCTCTGTCAGGGTTACTGAATGTCGAAGGTGAACATTTTTTTTTATATTGAGATTAACAACTTAAAATCTATCTATCTTCTGGTCTTGGTTTGTTGATTTCAGTGACTATGCACTAGAGTTTTTTGGTATTTATGCAATTCCATCTTCAGTACATTTGTTGGTGTCATTAATTATACATGAGGTGAAGTTGTCTATGCACCGTTGATAGGTGTGTACATTACACCTACAGTATATGTATGAAACTTGACGTGCTTGTATCAAAGAATGTAGTCTCTACTTGCAAGGTGCTCTTTGTCAACCTGGTGCTCTTGTGACCAGCAACGAGCTGAGGCCCGAACCCAACGTGTCGCGTCACACTTGATCACGTTTTAGTATGTGCGTCTGAATTAACTGCGAAATGATGTGTGTCATTTCCACATCTTGGAATTGCTTGGGGAGCAGGGAGGAGTTGTGTCTGATTACAAATGGCAGCGCATTTTGTGTTGTCCCACTGTGAGGATGGATCACATAAATTGAGAGGGGAAAAAACTTCACGACACATGCTGGTAGCAGCTTACGGAAGTCCAACACAAAAGGCATCATTTTGGTAGTCATTAGGATTAGCAGCTTTAGTTGGAAAACTAAGTGCATATTGATAGATCGACATACGTTTTCAGTGCATCAAATGCCACAAAAAGTGCAAAACTCAAACGAGAAGCACTAAACTGAATTGCAGATCCCTCCCCAAATCCCCATCTCGCTCTAAAATGCACCGTCTGTCCACCTCATGTTTCAGTGCTTATATTTCTCTCGGGAATTTGACTGGAAATCCCTGCTTCGAGCCTCCCTCCTGTCATACTCGATTTGATACGCTGAATTGATGCTGTAAACATTCCTTTTATTTGGATTTGTATCTTATATGTTCTGTTGCCAATTAAATGCATGTTACTAATTGCTATTTTCCCTTGTCTAAAGCTGGCTTTTGTTTTGACATTTTGTTTATTTTATGTTTGTTTTTTCTGATTTCCTCTTTTATTTCATTAACACATGACTGATGTGTTCAGTGTGAAACTGTCTTGTGTGAGATGCATGGACACTATTCACTCACTGACATCTATGTTATATATCTGCTAGACTAGTATTTCTCATGCCAAACATGGGGGGGGGGTTCTCACATTTTGTTTGTGAAACTCTGTTAAAGGGTTTGGTGTTGAGCTGATAAATGGTGAACCACCGCCTGGATTTAGGCTGAGGGTTTTTATTTGTCAGCTAAACGCTTTCCCCTCAAATGTTTCTGTACATTGTGTTGCAGCACTGCTGTCTTTTGGTGGAATTTGAGATATTTGATATGAAGCACTTGCTGTTCTCTACTGCCTGAATCAATGATGAGGAAGATATTATTTTGCCATTTATTTTTTATTTTTTGTAAACTCTTTGCTGTGACACAGCTCAACAACTTATTGTGTTCTGCTTTTCTGTCTTTTCATCTCTTTTGTCCTGTTTTCCACTTTTGGTGACAAGCTTTTTTTTTATATTTTGTGATTTATATTTTTGTTTTTTCCCATCAGTCGAGGTAGATGAGAAGCTGTTATATTTTGTTTATAAAAAAAACTTGGGTAAACAGGCCTTTGTAAGGATGAAAAAATAAATAAAAATTTGTACTTTTTTTATTACACCCCTCTGTTTCCTAGTCTAAATGTGTGTGATATGAACCTTCTGTCCACCAGGTGGTGACATTGAGAGACTTCTCATTTTGCAGCAGTAGAGAGAAGTGTTAATAAACACAGGTGGCACACAGACCTCAGTTTAGTAAGACCACAGTTACTAGAGAACCTCAGCTGTGAAAAATGTGCATTTTCCACAGGGGGAAAATCTTTTTTTTATCATCTTTATCATGTTGCTGTAGAAAGTAATAAACACTACTTGATGGTATTGATTCAAAGTTGTTACAGATGAGCTCATTTACAACTTAAACAATAAGTGATAAAACTACAAGACCAGAACATGGCCAGCCAGTTCTTTCTGCTCTCAACATTCCTGATTGGGCCAGGCAGCTGTTCTGACACACAATGGCCGCTGCGGGTGCAGTTGCTTGGTGCCACCTCCACTGGCTTGCCCTCTGACCTTCAGCCAGAGCAGTATATATAGCCGGGGGAGATGAGGGAAAGGCCCCTGGCAGCCAAAATGAAGTCTCTGCTGTCTGTATGTTGCTTGCTGTCTCTGCTGGCCCTTTCTGCTGCAGGTATGAGTGGAGGGCAATGGGGGTTAGGTGAAGTATTTCATTATTTGAGCGTTACTGGATGTATTTTAGGTGTGGTGTGTGAAATGTAAATGCTGATTCCAGTTGGATAGCTACATACAGTGTGTACTACATACCTGTGCATTTAAACACATCAGAGCTTTGTATGTCTCGCTGAGAGTTGACTGTTGGCAATGATTTTATAAGTTAGAATTGAACAAAAAGGTTAAAAGATCAGTGTCTTTTTCTTGTTGTTGATGAGCTATATGATAATTGTATATATGTGCAACACAATTAGTTCCATTTACTACCTATTAATTGATCATTTGTTTCATGCCAGTGTGTGTACTTCATGGCCCACATGTAGCAGAAGTTTGGTTGTAATGCATTCCAAAATTTTGACGGACATGTATACACGCCACAGCAGAGGCAAACTCAGCTGATTGGGCTGGGAAAGTGCCGTGAACGTAGTAGTCGTCCTTGTACAAGTAAAAAAGTCAGGCCTGAGGTGTGACACCAGCTGATGGAAACTGTCCTGTCTGCTGCTTATTGTCTCTGCCCTGGAGAGAAACACAGTGGCAGCACTGACAGAGTGTTCTTGGACTCACTACAGAGAGTCACACTAGCAGCTGCAGCCAAAGAAAAAGCTGTCTGAAATTATTAGTTTTCCAACTGGATCTATTTCACTTTGACTTGCTTTTCACAGCAGTTGCGCCCGCGTGTGTAACTCTACCAGTCAGTGCTTAAGCAGGATTTTGCCGCTTGATGTTTTACAGGCTTACCTTTCCCTCTGTGTCAAACAAATGAATATACATTTTTAAACAGAGCAAATCAGAAATGGCAGCTTTGCCAACAGTAGATAGATAATTCAAACTATAGAGGTTTACACATCACAGTTGTTGCGACTGTTAAAGTGACTCATCATGCTTGGTTAAAGTACAGGCAGAGAATACCCTTGTCTGTCCTTGCACTGGTTCAATTTGGCCTCCACAAGTTGCCGTGGTCAGGTGTCAGGCGTCAGTCAGATGAAGTCACCAGATACTGTGGTCACCAATGCCACGCACTGATACACATCTCTTAAGGACTCTCAGGAATGCATACACCTGCGTACACATCTACATTATATACACATACAAAGACATACTCAGGTTCACATGCATGAAGTGACAAGACAATCATAAAGTCAGAGAAGTACAGTCGGTGCAGCTTTAAATGTTTCAATAAAGCGTCATCACACCCGCTCTGCCCTGTCTGCAGAGCTGCTAATCTGTCATTCCAGTCAGCAGGGTCCATGTAAAGAGGTTGTCCCAGCTAAAACAGGCATGAGAGAGCACAGCGGAGAGCTTGTAGGACCAGAGTTCAGAAGCCAAACAGTTGGACTGTTTACAGTTACATAACTAGACAATTAAATGCTATTAAAGTTGAGGTGAATGGAAATAAAAAGAAATGGTCACAGCTGAAGTGACTACACCCCCCCCACCCCCACCCCTTAATTTAGATTTGTGTGAGCATGTCTTACGAAGTGTGGCACTTGAAAAAAATAGCATGCAGTAATGAGATAAATAGGTGAGCATTACAGGTTTATCAGCAGGAGAAAAAAGTCTATCAGTGTACATGTCTGCAAAAAGAAATGGTGCTGCAGCTATGACTGATAAATAGAGCTTAAAAAGGTTTTGTAGACTTAAAAAATTAGAAACCACACCACTTAACCTTGGGCCTTTTAAATGAGCCAGAAATACAAAGCCACTGCTGGCTGCATGTTTGTGTTCCTGTGCACTTTTGTTTTAGGCACTTACAGCTATAAACAGCTGCACAGTAAGCAGGGTGCCTGTCATCAGTGCTAGTGCTGATGCATTTATTGTTCCCGGTCTTTAAAGAGATACTGAGTCACTCACAGCTACACGATGTTGCAGGGAATGGGAGCAATAGTGCAGCAGAGTTGCAGACCAGCCTCCTGACAACAGGGAGGAGGAGGAGAGCGCCACACTTCCTGAAAATAGGAGAGGAATTATCCCTCCTTCTTTTCACCCTCTGACTCATTGTGGGACTATTTCTGTCTCAAAGTTGTACTAACGAGTACCCAGGCACCTGTCTCACTCTGTCCCCCACGACACTGTGCTCTGCTCAGGCTTTGCTGCAGGGTGAGGAACCACCAAAGAGGTGCATTACACTAAAGTTTGATGGTGGTAGAGGCAGACAAAAGATCTTCACGCTATACTAATAACTCCCGATAAACAATATGCTATTTCTTGAACATACACACTCTGACTGTACTTTGATATTTCCACAATGTTCAGGACCAAGTTAGTAGCACATAAATATTCAGACAACATATTTTTCATTTTTAAAGAAATGTAATCTAATTAAATTATAAAAGTGGCATAGCAAATAAATGCAAGACAGATACTATAAGGATCATAAATTAAAGCTGCACTAACGTGTTTTATTAACAAAAATGACTGAACTGTTTTTCTGGTCAAAGCAGACATCTGTTTTCAACCAGGAAGAACTTAGTGTAAGATTTAGCAGTTAAAGTGCCAGATATTTTCCCCAGAGACCAAAACACGTTTAATGCTCATTTCTGTCTTTAGTAGCGACTTGACTTGCTCTGCTGTAGCTCACAGCAGGCTAATACTACAAAGAATGTGAATCCAGGAGTGTGTAACTGCACCATCAGGGTACTCAGCCAGACAGTGACCATGTTGTCTGGTGTCCATGAGTGACAAGACTGTAAGCTATGTATGAATGTAAGCTAACAAGACTAAGAGCAATGATTTAGACAATGTTTAGTAGGTTTAATGTTTACGATGCTTAGTTTAGCATGTTGGAATGCTAACACATGCTAATTGGCACCTAACACAAAGTAGAGTTGAGGTTGATGGGAATGTCATTAACTTTGCAGGTATTTGGTCATAAACCAAAGTAGACGTGTTGGACAAATTAAATATTTGGCTTGATGATGGATGAAAAGTCAGAGGATCTCTGCGTTATCGAGATTCATCCTCATTTGAATGTCTTTACCAAGTGTCATGGCAATCAACCCAGTAGATGTTGAGACGTTTCAGGTTACACCAAAATTATGGACAGACTAACCAATGCTGTGCCTAGACCCACGATGCTGTTGTGATTAAAAACAGAAAACCTACTTTAGATACTGCTTGTTTGGTCTTCCCAAAATAATTTAGTAATGTATTGTTTTGTGTGCATTTGTCTGCCAAAATTTCCCCTCTTTAATCTAATGTGTCACAAAGATCCCACTTTATTTTCACTTGCATTCTCTCTCTCATATTTCCCTTCCCCCAGCCACATCTTTCTCATCTTACTTAACTATGTTAACTTTAATTTAATTTAACCATGGACTGGCCACTAGCACAGCAGAAAATGATCCCTCCACTTTATCGTCATAACTATCTTCTCAAGACATGCAGTATAGAGAAAACCAGTAAACTAACTTCAGAGGCCTTGTGGTTACATTATTGATCGGTTGTTATACCTTTTAATGAGTGCATTTATCATCTACTGTAGAAATACAGCATTGGACATCAAGGTGTACAAATATCTGCTTCCTACATAAACCATAAAATTAATGGATCAAAATCTGAGAACAAACTCACACAACCTTTAGCACATTTACCTTATTCACTATAACATAAACAAACCAGTAAATGGACACTAGGGGACAGATCTAATTATGTCACTTAATTTTGGCAAACTATATTCAACACACTTCAAGATCTTGGCTGCTGCTGTTCATGTTACAACGCAGACGATGCTGTAGCACTATGTCTTTGGACAGCATCCAAACCTCCCTCATCATAACAGTAACAGTATTACTGTGCACCTTCCTCATGAGCACAAAAGACCTGACAGGCTCATACCTTGACTTTTGCCAATGACAGCGAGGGGGGTACACATCATGAATATTCTCTTTCTCACACCATCTCTCCCTGAAGCTGTCAAAATAACCCTTGAAGGAATGAACCTGGCTTGATAAAAACCAGTAGTCCTTAAAACATCCAGTTTTCTGCTGGATCCAATTTGTTATCTCTTGAATTATTTTGATGTGACGCTTGGACTCTTTAGCCAGAGTGAACACATTACCATTGTGATCAGTGAGGGCCTGGCCAAGCACTGGAAATTCACTGGTTTCACTTGTAGGGTTCACATTACAATTAACAGTGACATGCAGTGTAATGGTATTTTTTGGCAGCTATTTGGTTGTTTTTTTAGCTGTTTTAAAGTTTCAGATTTTGGTGTATTGTCCCTCAAAAGAGGAAAGGCTCTCTCTACATCCGTCATAATATTATCCTGATTATTAGGTATTACCACTGGGTTTTACTTTGGTAAACTAACTGGAGATGTGTGATTCAGTGACTCAGCATTTTCAGCTGATGGCATGGTTCTGGGGTAAGACAGGTCTTTGGTGTGGGAGACCCGGGTTGAATTCCTACTGTGACACATCCACCATTGTGTCCCTGAGCAAGACACTTAACCCCTAGTTGCTCCAAAGGTGTGCGACCTCTGACATATATAGTAATTGTAAGTCGCTTTGGATAAAAGCTAAATTAATTAATGCGATATATGTTTTAGTCCTGTAGATTTTTTCACGGCAGGCATTTTGAAATGTCGTAGCATGAAAAGCACAGGTGTAAATAATTACACTAATGAGGGCTCTGTTCCATTTATGTGGTTCAGTATGCCAAGCCAGTAAGGCAGCATGCACAATACTAAATGAAAACAAGACATTCTTTATTTTATACAATTTTACCAGTGCTTTTCTTTGCCACACCAAGACAACATCTTTGGTATGAAAAGATCTGTTGCTGTTGGTAATGCCCATTCAAGTTACATATAATCCAAAGCTGAAAAACATACTTACATTTGTCCTCTGGGGTAAGGCTAGATGACATGTACTCAAAGCTATTTGATAAATTACTATAGATGTAAGGATAACATAAGTACTGCATGATACTTCCTTTTTCTTGTTGACTCACTTCTGATTTGTTGGTCCAGATTAATTACAGTCCATCTAGCTAAAGCCCCTACAACCCACCACACAGGTGTTTCCCCTTATGTTGCCTTCTCAGTACTCAACATAGAGAAAATAGTGGAGCATGTAGCAACTAAAGAGGTTGATGAGGCAGAAACAGAGCTAAAAGATGTGAATATTCGACTCACATTCACCAAGTTATTGCTGGTTTAACAGTGTAAGAGTATTTAAAGCTATCAGCACATGTATTAGCTTTTTCCTTAGCATTAGCCTGATTGCTCATGATGGGGGTTGGTCCAGAACCCTTACGGACGTGTAAAACCCCGGACAGCTGCCCACAGCTATTAGTCTTCATCCCACATGCTGACCCCATGTTGTAACATGAACTGTAGACATGCATTTAGTTGCCTCATATCACACTGTGTACCGTCCGTTCCTCAGTCTTAAGACCTCACAGGCGGTTATAATTAAATGGAGGTCATGGCCTTGTGCTCTTTGTACACTGTGGTTGTGAAGAGGTTCTAATGTATGTATGCATGTGGTGTGGGCAGTCCCCTATTTTAGCTGTGGATGTTTTGCTGCAACAAAAACTGTAATCTACTATATGATGCTGAAGGATGGTGACGCTTACCTGGATGTGACCTGGACTGTGTGTGCAAGCAGCTTGTAAATGTCTTTTCCTGTATTTTATTGGCCCGAGAGAAACAATGAAACTGTCTTTGGCTTTGCTTTTAAGTTTAAACTTTATGTCTATGAAAATGAAACCAAGCACTTAAGTCAAAATATAATCTCACCATCCACTAATGTAAGTATGTGTGTAAGTCACTGTGCCTGTTGAAGATTGCGCTGACTAGGATTGTAAATAGAAGTCCTAAATCAGTTTGTAACATATTAAAAATAAATACAGTTCATTTATTGTATAGTTGTTCGAATTATTGCCAGAACTAGGATTATAGTATTTTGGATTTCATAATGTTTCCCTTTCATGGTCTAAATCCAGTTTCTGTATCTTTTCTGACAAGAAAATTGTGTAATTCTGGAAAAACACTGAGAAGTAGTGTAGTAATTTTCTGTGCTGGCCTTCACACCTGTCACGCTTACAGCTTTAGATTTCAGCTTGGGTTTAGTTGTGTTTGCACAGCTTAAACTGATTTCAAACAAAGTATGTTTTCCTTATTCCAAAAAAACTGAGTTTTGAAACACTAAAATTGCTTTGAAATAGAAAATATGAAGGAGAGTAACTTCACATGTTTGACAAAAGTATTAAGCCTAAATTCATTCATTCTCCAGTGGCTAGTGTGGGTTTGACCAGTAGAAATGCAGCAGTGTGACCTGTTTATGCGGTAAGCTCCGTTTTGATTAATTAGAACCTAAAAGTAGACAACATCAATGTATTTATACAATGATAATAAATACATTATTATTTTCCAAGCCACGCTGTCCACTCAGCTCAGGCTTCTTTTAGATTCCTTCACAACTGTCCTCTGCACGTCTGCCCCAAATAGTCCATGCTTAAGCGTCACCATTCAAGGAGTTGAAATCTGAGTCATAAATCTGGGAGGTGAAGAACATCTGATCTGCTCTGTTCTTGCACAGTGACGTAACAAACAAAGGTGACTGGTCTGCAGATGTCCAGCTACTTTACACCGTGGAGTCTGGTTGCTCAGAAATGCATTACAAAGCATTTGTTTTTTCTTGTGTTTTGAAGCCTTATGGATGCCTATTGTTTTGAAGAAAACATTTCAGTCTTTGTAAGTGTCCTAGGTCATTAACATATTTTTTCCGAGCTAAAGAACATCCTCGCTCAACACACTTTTTTCCCGAGCTTAATTAGTTAAGGTGGAATATAACAGGCACGTCCATACATTTTGTCAAGAAACTTTATTTATGAACGTTTTGCTTAAAAAGGCCGATGATAAGTGTTCTGATGAAGGATGAATTTTACATCTTTATTCCAAGATCTTATTTGTCTTGGTGTTAAACGGATCAAAGACCCTCATACATTCAAATGTTTTTATAACCTTAAATGTTTTTGAAAAGAGACACCAGCAGAGAAGATTATCTTGTTTAATCACATTTCCTCCTCTCCTCTAAGATCTTCTGGCAGGGTCCTCCATCCATGATGAGGAGCCTCTTGTGCGTCTGCAGCTCCAGCAGACAGAGGGAGACCTCTTCTCCTGTGGATGTGAGGCAACAGAGGAGCACGCCAGCCAGAGCTCCTCCAATGACACCCCGGCCCCGGAGAGGGCCATGTGCCAGCCCTGCAAACCTCCATCAGCTTTAGACACTGAAGAAGAGCTAGCTTCCTTCTCAGAGCATGAAGTGGAGGAGGAGGAGGAGGAGGAAGCTGCAGCTCCTGCGGAGGAGGATGTATCCACTGAGGAGGTGACTAGAGATGGAGAAGGGGAGCAGGAGGAGCCAGCTTCCCAGGAAGAGGTAGAAGAAGAGGAGCTGACATCTGAGGAGGAGGCTGAGGCAGAACCTCTAGAGGATGCTGAGTCAGTGGAGGAGGAAGTAACTGAGGAGGTTGCATCATCTGAACAGGAGGAGACTGTGGGTGAGGTTGAGGAAGAGGAGGAGAAACCTGTAGAAGGAGAGGAAGAAGCAGAGGAGGAGTTATCCCATGAGGATGAGGAAGCGAATGAACCACAGGAAGAAATTGCAGAGGAAGAAGAAGAACCTGCTGATGAAGAAGCAGTTGAGGAACCAGAGGCTGAGGACACACAGGAGGATACAGAGGCAGCAGCTGAGGAGGAAAGTGTGGAAACTCTCATACACAAGGCTGCAGAGGAGGAAGATACCACTGCCGAGGACACAGCTGAGGAGGAGGTCACAGCAGCTGAATCTGAACCAGAAGCAGAATTAGCTGAGCTTCCTGAAACAGACTCTGAACCTGAGGAAACAGAGCCAGAAGTGACAGCAGAATCTGAAGATGAACCAGAAGTGGAGGTGACTGCAGAGCCAGAGCCTGAAGTCGTTTCAGGACCAGAGGAGACTGCAGAGCCAGAGCCTGAAGTCGTTTCAGAACCGGAGGTGACTCCAGAGCCAGAGTCTGAAGTCATTTCAGAACCAGAGGTGGTTACAGAGCCTGAGGATTTTTCAGAGCCTGAACCAGAACCAGAGATCTTAGAGCCAGAACCTGTTGTAGAAGAGGTCACACCAGAATCTGTAGAGGATGTGGAAGAGGAAGAGGAATCAGTGGAAACCACAGCAGAGGAGGCTCCTGTGGAGGCACCTGTTGATGCGGATGAAGGGACAGTGGAGGAGGTGACTGCAGAGGAGCCTGCACAGTCTCAAACCACAGGTACAAAATGGTAACACCACCTGGGTTTTATAAGTCTAACCTTTTCTTTGGCATTCTATCCATTTATATGTATTAATCTTCTGTCATCTCAACAGTAAAGCTACAACTTAAATGTTTTCACAAGAGGTTGATATCTTGTGTTCATTCTGTCAGACAGTCCGAGCAGTGACAAGCAGAGCTGGAGGGATCCTGTTACACTTTAGATAAAACTGCTTTGTCACCAGTGAATTGAGGTGACTGTATCTGTTGACCAAACTGGATATATATAGAAAAAAAAATATTTTTATTGTTATTTTGTAATCTCTGAACTGGTTCAATATCAGCGGGCAAAAAATGCAACTAAATGAAACATGCTGCTGCTCTGTACAGGTAGCAATCAAGCAATTTTGTCATACCCATGCCCAAGACCCATTTCAGATGTAAATTTTCGCCACTTCTGACGTGTGCAAAGTTATATGAGTTCTCGTGCACCTTTAGCCCCTTGCATCAGTCAGTGCTTGGGCCTAAAAATAGCAGCGGAAGGGAATAGACATGGATGGATGGATGGACAACAGCATGATTTTTAACAGTTGGGCCTGTACTCATGCCAGATGGTCTGGTCACTCACAGCTTGGGAAACCATTTACCTGGGGGAGCACATTTATTTTATAACCATGTAAGTTTTTACTAATTGTCTTTGGCAGCTTTAGTGGATAAGAGAATGTGGTTTGTGTCAAATGTTGCTGTATGGCAAACTTCTTTGTCAGATTTTAATAAACTTTATTTATATCACACTTTTAGATTAAGCATTACTACTTTCCTGCAGTCACAGGTGAATGCATGTCTGACAGTCTGATCCTCCTCCTCCAGTGTCAGCAGGCCCGGCACTGAGGGACCGCTCCCACATTGAGGACACGCTACGATTGGCTACAGCTGAACCATCAGCAGAGTTCTCAGGTAAGGAAGAAAGACATCTAAAAAATTTGTGCCACTAGATAATATGCAGGTCTGAATTTCTCTCCTTGAAATGCAATGAGTGCACGTGAAAGACTAGCATCACTCCCACCAACGCAGCATACTGATCAAAAATTGGATGTTCCAAATGTCTCTCAGAACATTGCTGCGGAAATGCCTGAAGTTCTGAATTGAAATGGTTGTTTACAGCTACTTTGTCAACTGAAAAAAAAACCCAGATGTGTTTGCATGTGAATGAAAGGAAGTTTGAGACAATTTTGTGGGCTTTTCTGCTGAAACCATTCTGAAAATTGCTTCATGATGTCTAGGTCCTGGGGCTGGTATGTGAGATTGTGAATACTGTGCATGCCTGTGTGTATGTGTGTGTGAGCGTGCAGACATGTCTTGAGGCAGGTGATTAATCAGTGCAAAAGTGTAACTCTGTCCTCGGCATAAAAGCCTCTTTGTTCTTTTAAAACAGACTGGTTCATTTCAGAGAAGCCAAAGTGCTGCAGCAGAGCCAGTCGCCTAATCACCTCAGCTCGATTTAATAAACTTTATGAGGGCTATTCATCATGTACTGCCAAAGCAATTGTTGTAATCAGTAATGGTAGCAAGAACATTAATAACTCTCTCTCTCTCTCTCTCTTTCTCCAGCTGCTATGAAGAAGCTGCTGAACATCTACCACACTGCCATCAAGCCAATGGAGCAAGCCTACAAGTACAATGAGCTCAGGCAGCATGAAGTCACAGGTAAAACAGCTTCCTATAGGTGGTTACATTAGAACTGCATATACAAGCAGTAGTTTGTTTGCATAGGCAAATATCACCAACAGTCTCTCAACGGGCTTTGCAGCAACCGTTTTATGTCTCCTTATGACTCATGATTTATGACTGCTGTAGTGTACAACTGGAAATTACAGTTCTGATCATTTGTATTTCAAATCCTTCCCCCTGACATTTTGTAGTGAGTGATAGACACCACAATTCTGGCACCAAGTCCAAAAAAGATATCATTATTCTGCATAATGGTACTGTAAATAAGTAAGCTGATATTTGCTTATTTAGCATTTTCATTATCCAACAGTTAACCTTAATCTTAATCTGTATCAGTTCACCACACCATGCAGTAATAATTAGGAAGAAACAGAGCCAGGATCTGATATTATTCAAACCGGTCACACAGAGAAACACAAAAAGGACTTTGTGCTGAAAACTAAAGGGAAAGTTGTGTGGGCCAGACTCCCTACAACTTTGTTCCATCACTTGAGGGCAGGGAGGATTATTTGTGTGCTAAGGAGCAGGATGAAGACTTCAAACTGGGCCTTGTGACTGTGGGACCCCTTGTGGTGTAGAATGGGAAGACATGTACACAATCAGAATGCAAGGAGTGTCAGGGGGAAAGTACTGAAGTACTCTGGCCAATCCTTGTTGAGATAAGTTGTTCTTCTCGGCCAATGTGTTGATGGATCTAGAGATCAACAGATTCTCAAACATCAACCAGATGTGGTGAAATCTTTACAGCTCACCAAACACAGCTCTGCTTTGTTCAAGAGATTATGAACTGCATGTTTGAGGTGTTTGAAACACCAAATGTTATACATTAGGAGCCTTGCATTCAACGGTATGATACAAGATATTGTTGCAGCTCAACATAGCTTAATTATGCAACACTTTTGTTCTAAAGCAAATTTTCCATGTTGGTTCTTTCTCTCTCTCAAACCCTCTCTTTCGGTGCCTGTCTTTGTAACAAAATGTGCAGACGGCGAGGTCACCTCTAAGCCCATGGTTTTGTTCCTGGGGCCGTGGAGTGTCGGCAAGTCCTCCATGATCAACTACCTGCTGGGTCTTGACGGCACCTCACAGGGACTCTACACAGGTTCATTCTGATAAATCCTGATTGTTTGTGACATAGCTTGTCAGTGTGAGCACACAAAAGAGACAGACACACAGCTATTATCCAACGATAACAAGTGTAAATCACCAGAGTAGAGATGAAGATTCTTCATTACATTCATTTATAAAAGTTGCTTAAGTTACTCACTCTTTTACTTTTTTTACTCTTTTACTTTTTTTACTCTTTTACTCTTTTTACTTGTTCATTCAACGCCCACCACTTACTGTAATTTCATTCACACTAAAATTCCCCTTTATTCTCCAGCATTTTCATGAGTCAGTTACATTAAAGATATTATCATTAGGCAACGTGACTGAAAGCGAGGGACCACACAATAAACATGTCTCCTGGTGAGGTGGGCTATGTTAGCTTCTTGCTTTGCTTTTTAACATTTCATTATCTTTGACATTCTACGACATAGTGTAACACTGAGGCAAGAAGAGACTCTAAAACTTAGCAAAGTGATACAGTAATGTCAGTTACATGGCAATATCTAGTTAAAGTAAGTAGTAAAGGAAAGTAAGATGAAGTTTGCTAACATTAGCTTATATTAGCCACCATAAGCTACTAGTCATACCAGACCAGGAAGTAGCATCAAAACCCTGGAATATATGGAATTGTGCTTTTTAATTTAGAATTAATAATAATCTGTATCATCTACTTGTTGTGAGTGAAATCTTAAAATGTTAAGATCGTTCCTCATAAGTTGAATTAATGTATTGATAGAGGTTAAACATTAGCTGTTGTTAGTTCTCAGGAAATATGAAGATGTTATTGCATTAATTAATGCTTAACTAATTTAGCATTACCTAAGCACACATCCGTAGTAATACATGTTTAGTCAAGGCAAAATGAATTAAGAATTAATTATTTTAGTACAGTAAAGTATTACGTTGTGTATTCTAACAAATCAGGTAAATACAAATTGTGTTTAGTCATTCTCTCTTCATCCCTCAATACCATCAGGTGCTGAACCCACCACCTCAGAGTACACAGTCATAATGCACGGAGAGAAGTCTCGGACCATTGAGGGCATTGTTATGGCAGCAGACAGCTCCCGGTCCTTCTCACCCCTGGAGAAGTTCGGCCAAGGCTTCCTGGAGCGGCTGGTGGGCATCGAGATGCCCCACAAGCTGCTGGAGAGGGTCACCTTCGTTGACACGCCGGGCATTATTGAAAATCGCAAGCAGCAGGAGAGAGGTGACTGTTACGAATGAAATTTTTTTTATGACTAATAGGTGTGTCACAATACAGTGTGTGTAACTTGTAGCATATTGGGCTAAAACATATATAATGTGAAGGTCTGGGTTTTGAACCTGCTGAGGGATCTTTACAAAAGTCACCAGATTTTCTCTGTACTACTGTATGTACAATTTTCTGAAGTATTACCTGTATCAAAAATAGATAGAAAGCTCTTCATATAAGAAATGTTCAAATAACAATAAGTCAGTTGTACTATTTTGGGACATCTAACAGATCTAAAACTTTTCTTTTATTGTGTTTTATCTTCTCCTCCCTCCTCTGCTTCAGGTTACCCCTACAGCGAGGTCTGCCAATGGTTCATCGACCGAGCTGATCTGATCTTCCTGGTGTTCGACCCCACCAAGCTGGACGTGGGTGGGGAGTTGGAGATGCTCTTCAAGCAGATGAAGGGCCGTGAGTCCCAGATTCGCCTCATCCTCAACAAGGCCGACAGTCTTTCCACCCAGGACCTGATGAGGGTCTACGGAGCCCTGTTCTGGAGCATGGCGCCCCTGATCAATGTCACAGAGCCTCCTCGGGTGTACGTCAGCTCCTTCTGGTCTCAGGACTACGCTGTGGACACCAGCCGAGGGCTCTTCATGAAGGAGGAGAGCTCTCTGCTGGAGGATCTCAACCAGGTTTGACTTGCTTTTGTTGACAATATGATTTCCTGAGTTTAGATCTGGATTCGGTGTTTGCTTCATTGAACTCCAGCTACATTCATCCTAACCCCATTTTCAAGAGCTTTGTACACTCAAGAGGTAGACAGACAATAAAGTCCAGTGCAGAGTCCTCTCTGTATGTCTTTCTGTTTCCCTCTTCTATCCATTTATCTTTTCTACCTCCCTCTGTCTCTTCTGCCCTGCAGGTGATTGAGAATCAGATGGAGAACAAAATTGCATTCATCCGCCAGCATGGGATCCGTGTGCGCATCCACGCCCTGCTCGTGGACCGCTACCTCCAGACCTACTATGACAAGCTGGGCTGGTTTAACGACCCCTACGAGGTGTTCCAGGACATCGTCAACGACCCGGACAAGTACTACATCTTCAAATCCATTCTGGCCAAAACCAATGTTAGCAAGTTCGACCTGCCCAACAAGGAGGCTTACCAGGACTTCTTCGGCGTGAACCCAGCGTCCGGCTTTAAGCAGCTCTCCTCCCACTGCAGCTGGACCGGCGGCTGTCTGCTGGAGAAGATCGAGAGGGCCATCTCGCACGACCTCCCAGCTTTGCTCAGCAGTGTCAGCAAGGCCACGGACACCCCTGCCCCAGCGAAGGCTGCTCCAACACCTCCGCCTCCACTCCCCGGCACCTGCGAGGGTCCCGGGTGTGAGGAGAAATCCAAGAATCGCTGGAGGAGGCAATGAGATGGAGGAGAGGGGTGCAGGAGGAGGAACCAAGGGGGAAGATGGGTTTCCTGAAATAATCCCTACTGCTGTGATCTTCAGGACTGGCAATGGGGAGACTGAGCAGGGAGGGAGAATGAGAGTGGAAATGTGCAAAGATGTACCAAGGAGACCTGGGTCAGAATAATTCTTAATAGGCCTACTTGTTTTTACCTGCATGGAGTACCAGCCGGGTGGCTTTTACTACTTTGGGACAGTTCAGATAAGTTATAGATGACAGAGAAGTTTACCCAACAGATTTTTAAATACTTTTCTATGACTGTGTAACAACCCTCTGGTACACACTGTTCTGTGCACCCTCTTGGTACTTAGGTAGGTCAGAACAAACAATGAAAAATGAAACTTTTTGAATAAGGTTTTGTAGAGAAAGAAATGCAGAAAAAGAGGCTTGTCTGCAACTTTCTGAAGCCAACATGCAAAATGTGATGAATGTTTGCAGAAGAAACAAACTTCCATAACACGAAAACAGAAAAAATGATGATGACAGAAAAGACGTCTCTCTTCTTATATAACATTATATGTTAATTAAATCTGAGAACGATTGTCTTCTTGCTTCTCACTGTTTTCAAGTTTGTAAAGTTTTTTTTTCTTCAGAGTAAGATGCCGGCAGTGATTGTACTCCTCCAGTGATGCAGTAAATGCTGCCACTCTTTTGTCTTCTGTGTTGTTTGCAAAGTCTGAAGATTCAGTCAAACTGCTGTGCTGTGGAGAATTTACAGTTAAACCAAGTGTAGTTATGGCAGGGCAGATATTTTAAACAGTGGGACAATGAAATAGGGTGCTCTCATAGTGTTTTATTTAACAGTGATTCAACCATGTTTGGTCACTGTATTGCATTACTGTATACTGCACTGTAATATTTTTCTCTGTGTTGTACTATTTACTATGTTCATTATAAAAACAAGTTTTATTTTAACACTTCTCTGCACTAAGACCGAATTGACTGAATACAACCAAGGAATTTTCCTCAAAACTCTGTCATTTAATCGTAGCTTTTTGTTCATGTAAGCTTGTATTTACTGCCAACAGGGCCTTTTCAGCCCTCTGAACAGTTGCTAGTTTTACCTCTACACGGCTGCACACCACGTGGGCATTTCCTTTAAAAATGTCATCTTCTTCTCGTTCTTTTAGGTCTGTTTGTAATTGTCATTCTTTTGAGCGATTTCTTTTGATTAAACAACAACAAAAATTCTGCAGGCTTGGTTTCCTTTGTAAGGCCACAAAAACATTAGCCTACAGATGAAATCTCTTTCACAGAAATAATGCATAATTCATATCATTTGGTTGTTTAGCTGCAAAATATAATAAAATATGGGCTAACACAAGCAAAAAGCACTGGCTCGCATCCTCACAACACACAGCTCTGGAGTGGAGAAACCTTCAGAATAAAATAGAGCAGACTAACTTGTTCATACATAATAGCTTTGTATGGATTAGTAACATGAATAAACGTGTAACAGCTGGGTGAGTACACATTAGCCCTGCACCCATTAACAATGTTTTTTTTTATAGCTGTTGGTTAATTAGCCCCTGCGGTGACTGAAAACAGCCACAAGGAGGCGCCTCCATTCAACGTGTTAATCAGCAGAGTACATGTCATGGCGCATGGAAGAAAGAAACTTTGATCACTCTTTAAATTTGAGCTGCCCAAGTTTGCCTCTTAATTCAAAAAAAAAGAAGAAAAAAGGAGAGAAGTCCCTGCAAGGACAAATAAACACATTGAGAAAACATTTGCAAGAGATTTAGCAACTATGCTGTACTTTTATACTTGGTATTTTATCAAAAGAGGACACAATTACATCTTTAGGTTAATCCATTTAGTGATAATCCATTTGCCTAGCCTATGAATGTTGTTTTACTTACTGCTGATAGTTTGTCTTGATTAAATCTTTATATATACTGTATATGTACAGAGATGTATCTCTGTATTAGTCAGTAAGTCAGGTGTGAGTTCGTTCAAAGCATTTGAATGTTTTTTTGGTTTGCCAAGGAGTGTGCGTGTGTGTCTGAATGGCAATTCATTCTGATTGTCAAGGTATAGCAGGTGGTAGTAAAACTTCTCACTGTTTAAAATATTTAAATCAGTAACACATGAATGAAGTAATTTAACCTAACTTAGTTAAGTTATCCACATGTAGGCCTACATTATGAATATATTTTGGAACAGCTACATTTAAGAAATTATGCTATAAACATTTTTCTTCAAGGCTGTTAGTGTCCTGTGGATACCCCTTCAGTGACACAGTGTACAGTAACATAAATAGTCTAAATATTTACATCCTTTCCATTCATTCATTTTAACTTAGTGGGTCTATCAGTGTTTCTCAACGGGGGCGTTCCGAGGAGGATGGGGGGCGCTGAGCTGCTTTTTGGGGGCGTTTGTTGGACGGAAATTCTAAGATTCACAACAATAAGAGTTTAAATTTTGAACTACTTGCAAAAAATTGTGGTCTGCAACATTAAAACCTGCCACTTTAGTCCACTGCGACTGGACGAGACTGTACATTTTTCTCCATCAGCTACTTGTGGTGCAGCTTCGTGCTGCCTTCATGGGAACAGGAAGTCAGGGTATCATCTCTAAAATTTTACCCACATTGCGTTTACTGTGTAAACTCTAGAAAACCGACGCTCTCTTTCTAGGTGGGAAAGTGTTTATTTCTCTGAGGAATACACCGTGAACGTCTTGTTATCGCAGTGGTTACACATTTACAAGAGGGCTATTCCGCTGTCGGACTCACCCTGAAAGCAACTTCGCTGGGACACCAGCGAGTGACGTCGACCCTCCTCGCCCTGTGAGTTGCAGACAGTTTGTTTCAAAGCGGACATATAGGTAGTTTCTTTCGGCTATAAAAATGTGATGTTACAAACTGAAGCCCTGTCTGGCTCTGTTGGGGAGTGTTAGCGGCACTTTATCAGAGGTGCTGAAGTTAAGCTGTGTGGAATTATTCGTCAGCTTCCTGTGTGATCACAGGTGGTGTCTGTTAGTTTCGTTCTCATTCAGTTTTGTCTGTAAGACAGCGAGGGGATACTTCAGTAACATAATGCAGTACAGGGCATGTAATGAAATATTATGAATTCTCTTTAAATAGGCGAATGACGTTAGTCTCCTATAACCTCTTTTTTTCTTTACATGTTGTAGAGATTCTGAATGTGGAGAAAGTTGTGAACATGAGCAGATAAGTTACAGTGTTTCCCATACGTTCATTTATTTGTGGCGCCCGCCACAATATCAACGCTGACCGCCACATATTGATTTTTTTACCAGGCCTATTTAAAATCGTATTTGACTGCAGAGCTGCAGGCAGCGCGAATTCGCGGAGCTC
>JAPMOB010207450.1:0-18673 GCA_029875015.1 Lepomis gibbosus
TAAACAGGACAGATGACAAGACTAACATGAAGCTACAGAACTAAAACCCTCAGAACAAAAACCCAAAACCACAGCACACATGACAGGATCGTGACAGAAACCAGATTTTGTTTCCCGTGTAAAACAAAAAGTAAACTGTTTTTATTTGTGACTTAGGTAACCTAAGTTGCGTAAGTTATGCAAGACATTAACTTAGGAAAGTTAAATCATTTAACATTGTTATTTTAACCCAAAAATGACCAAACCACTACAATAGGGTATCTTTTTTTTGTGAATGGAAGATATACTTGCAGAGTGCATTGTCAAAAGGAGAACTGCATACCTCATGCAATAAAGGACTCACAATACTTTCAAAGGTTCTGTAAAAATCGGTGGGAAGGTCATCCAACCCCAGGGATTTATTATAGTTTTTCAAAATCATAACTCCATTTTTCAAAAAGCACACCCATCTCTATATGCTCAACACACAAATCATTTCTTTTCTCATTGCTTGTACCATGTGGTCATTTAGAGAACTATTCAATATTGCTCACTCAAGTTAGCGAAGCTTGTGCTCAATTAGCACACAGCTACCCAGGTGGAAAGAACAAAGAATCATAATTGACAACCAATCAGAACCTTCAATAGATAGATAAAAGGGCTGGTCAGTTTATTCAGTTTTGGAACAATGGAACACCAGAGAGGAGGAGGAGGGGAGAAGGTGGAGGAAGAGGTGGAGGAGATGGAGGATGACAATCTCTGGCCTGTACCAGACCAAAGATAGGATGCTGGAGCAGAATATTTTGTTGTTTGGTGTGTTGTACTGTATAGCACACTCAAGAATAAAAAAGATGCAACTGTATACATTTGTTGTTTCTTTCGTTGTGTTCATCATGTGAAGTTTTTTGAGGGGGAGAACCACAAACAACATTACTTAAAACCAGTTTTTGTGATATTGTTTTGAATTGATCTCCCTCCCACATACGCACACTGAGCTAAACAGTACACTAAATATGTTTCTGAAAACATTTGAGGCGAGAAATAGGCCATGCAGTAACAGAATCTTATATTTTACAGTTTGCTCTGAGGTCTGTGAGCACGGTGCGCTGGACAAGCTCATTTCCATGGAGTTATTTACCAGTTGGGTCGGGAAAAACCCGACTTAACAGCATGGCTGTCATCTTCACAGGGAGATAACGGAAAACTTGGAGAATTTGTAGAATTTATAGTGGAAGTTACTGATCAGCACATGCAAAAATGATTTTAGGTCATTTTACAAACAAGGTTGTTTTTTTAAGCTTAAGTTATTTTTTGGGACAGTACACACGTGGAGCTGATCATTCTTTCTGTGTAGTGGCTCCAAGGCTCTGGATTCTCTCCCTTTAGCCTTGAGAGCCTTGGATTCTGTGGAAACACCTAAGACACATCTTTTTAGACAAGATTTTAACTAGGCATATGGTTTTGTATTTTAATTGTTGTTGTCAGGGCCGAGCACGAACTGTGCGAGGTCCCTGTTGAAACTAAAGGGATTATTTAGTAATAATCCCAGTAACGCACAAAAAAGCCTCAAGGATCCATACCCTTATTGCAACAGGAAGTCCACCATTTTGAATTGAAAGTGCAATTTTAACTATTGGGGTGCATACTTTAATAAACTCCTCCTAAAGAATTAATCAACTTCAAATTTTCACTGTGATTCACCACAAAAGTGTACATACTCTCATCTGTACCAAATTTGACATGGATAATGACAGTCCCAACCTGAACACATCCATATGCAAACATTAACTCAAAAGCATAGCGCCACCTGCTGGCAACAGGAAATGACACGTTTTACAACTGGACAACTCCTAGCAGGTTGGCCATGTCAACTTCAAAACTGTCCCAGAAATACCTTAACACATTGATGATGCCATGTGGTAACACTTGTGAGTTTTCGGTTAACGGCTTGGCGGTGGCGTGGCAACGAAGTTATACGCTTCGCCACGACACAGGAAGTTGTTGTAACTTCAGTTTACATGATCAGATCTGTACCAAATTCTACATATTTAATAGGTTCCTTGTTCTTTGCAGGTTCCTTGCTTCGTCGTGAAACAGGATGTCATCATAATTTAACATGCTCAAATCTGTATCAAACTTTGCTTGCTTCATAACTTTCCCGCCCTGAACACATCTACACGCCAATATCCACCTGTAGTCATAGCGCCAAGTGCTCTGCAGCGCCACAAAGAGGACACAGCAAGTGACATATAACATCTTCGCAGTGTCCGAAGCACGTAGCTTCGGACTCTGCAACACGGCCTCCTCACACCTCGACGCGCTACATGTGTGAAGACCCGCCCAGCAATGCTTGCAGCTTTAATTTTACTTTTTTTTAGTTTATTCTTAGTTTTTATTTATATATATATATATATATTTTTTTTTTTTTTTTTTAATGTAAAACACTTTGTGACCACTCTTGTCTAAGAAAGGTGCTACATAAAACAAAGTTTACTTACTTACTTACATGTCAAAAACAGATCGGGAAATGTCCCAAAGTTTCCCAGTGTAAACAATACACCTATGATTATGGTATTTTTGTCATAAAATGTGGGGACTAAGCTGTAGGCCTATTGTTTTTTTGAGCGGTATTGGCTGTAGTCTGCCAGTTTCTTCTTATTAAAGCCAATCAGAAATCAATAATATATAACCAAGTTCTCCTTTAAAGAGCACTCATTTGGCTCATGACAGTAACAAGTGATAGGTATGTGTCTGTTGATTGTTGTTAAGATTAAGGTTAAGATCGAGCACACAGTGCGTTTTCCTGTGCGCGTGAGCGTGCGTGTGCTCCTTTAATCACCGGAGTAACTGTAATGACCAATCAGCAGCCGTTTCGGAGCGGAGGGCTGGCGGAGAGAGGGGCTGCACGAGATAGAGAGGGAGAGAGAGGGAGGCAGAAGCGGACGGAGTGAGGACGGGAGAGAGGGGGAAGACAGAGAGAGCAGCGGTCCCTCTCCGCTGGTTCTTCATGTCAAAGCTCCATCCTCGGCACAAAGCGGTAAGTTGCACCGGCCCTGCGTTGTTTTACTGTCGCCACAGCGGGTTCATTTCACATGAAAAACTGCACATATTTGTCTTTACAGTTTTATGTTTGTGTTGTTGCTACTGTGCTGGTTGGTAGTTTAGAAGCTCTTCTTGTAGGAGATGCGTAATTGAATTTAGTGATTTGCAGCCTGGCACTGGCACACGGGCTCCCGGGCACTGAGGTAAGTTAGGCTGTTTCATGTTTGAACTGTGAAAACAAATTCTGTGACTGAGCTAACGTTAGTTGCAAATTTACTTCATATTAAGCTTTCTCCAGCCGCTTTTCGGTGCAGTTGTTGCAAACACTAACCTGTAGGCCTACTCATTGTTCGTCTTAGATTTTATTCCACTAACTTACTTAATAGCAGCCTGTGTGGAAGTTCGAGAGCCAGACCACCGTTCCTGTTGTCTTAACATAGGCAGCAGAGGGAAAAGCGTAACTTATTGGGAAGTTATCGTGTAAAACAGTGAAATTTCTGTGAAGTAATTATATTAAATCCTACTTTTTACCTTACGTCGTGATGAAATTGCCTATTTGTTCGTTTGGACGGCTTTAGTAACCTAGAGTGTGAAGACAACATTACCTTTAAAATGTGTGTGTTTATTATTGGCTAAGTTTTCTGGTCAGGTTTGGTGATTTTTAATCTTGCGGTAATATCACAGCGGGCTGTCTGGTATGGTAAACATACGATGTGACTGAAGAAAATACTGTGGCTCAGTGAGTTGGCCTGTAATACTTAAGGAAAAAAGCTTGAAACATTAATGGGATTTAATTTTCTATTTCAGTAATTGTGGTTTCGGTACAGAGAGTGGGAGAGAGAGAGGCAGAGGGACCGGAGCATAATGTGGTGATGCTGATCTGTTCTGACTGAATTTTTAACTCTCTCTTTTTCTGACTACATTTCGCTCCTCTCTCACCCGAAAATCTGCGTCTTATCCGAGAATGTAGAGTTCAATTTCACATTTTCACATCTCATAAAGCATCAGTTGGACATAACACCAACATCATTTTTTAAAACTGCATGTTACACTTAAATAGAAAAGCAACCATGGTTTTGTTGCTTTGTCTTGTGCCTGACCTATTATTCATTTAGGTAGTTGGCTTTGCTGCTGTATTTAGTGGATGGTAATTAGAGTCAGACTGGGTTAGACCCAGCTGCTGAATATGTGTGTTCAGACTGGACAGCAAATCTGTGTTGGATTTTACCAGCTTGAAGTGCCAGGGGGTGGGCTGGGCAACATCTGGGTAGTTGTGTAGCAACAGTGTTGATTATAATGTTAATCACAGGGAAATATTCCAAAGTCTTTCCTTTTACACAGGAAGGCTTTGTGACATGTTTTATAAAATAAAATAAAAAAGAATAGAAGACAAATAGGGTGTAGATTGTTTGGAGGTTCATACTTGTCTGTATGTTTGGTTTTGGATGACCATTTTAATGGCAAAATATGTAGGCCTATTCATGAAATTTTAATTTACCATATCATTTTACTTTTTGTATGTGTAAAGCAGCGTTTAGTCTGAAAGAATAATAATGAAATTGTTGTGGTGAGTTTGAGTAAGAAGCTTTTAACACAGGATGAAACAGGTTTGTGCCTATGAAAGTCCAAAACAACAGTAATATATTTTGTGACTGACAACAAAACACAGAAATTGGCCCAGTATATCCACAAACCTTTAGTTTTTAAGATTTACTAAGAGGAGTCGCTCTTATAAGTTTATAAGAACAATAACGAAAAGCACAGTAGTGAAACCAAACTATTCTCCTGTGCAACTACAGCTGTGGAAAGAATTCAAAGCTGTGGCCTGTTTTAGACCCCTTGTTGAGATCTACTGATTTATACTTTCTATGACTCCAGTGTTTCCCCGTGTAACATGGTTAAACCATTAGTTTTAAGTGTATATTTGTGTACTTTGGTTTTGTGTTCTGTGACTTTAGAACAGGCATGCGGCCGTCCTTAACACAATGTTGCACCTTACGTTCTTCCCAGTTTAACTTACCCGTATAAGTGGTAAGTCATCTGTATAACACTGTACAGATTTTATAAAGAGATTGTTATTTTTTGATGTTCTTTATATTGATGTATATTATATGTACCTGGAAGAGGTTAAATACGGACAAAGTGTAGTTGACGATTTACATATTCATATCTGTTCTAAGAACAGCAGCATTTAGGCTATGATGCTAGATAAATTAGCCAACTACAAAGCTGTGTGTGTTGTAACAAGAGTTTTTATATATCCAGTGTAATCATGGCCAAGAACAGTCGAATGTTCAAGAACAGTCCAGCAACTGCACTATTTGTCTATTATCTGAATAAAATGACTCAACTGGGAATATTAGCCTGTGGTGCCTGTTCATTGAACAACACAGAGGAGTTCCTGTTACACCAGCATGCATGGAAGTGCCTTAGAAATGTACTTACCACTGGCATCCATCATCCCTATTACCTGACCTGAGTGCGTTCTCACAAACAGCCCTTACTGTCTCAGATGTGACCTTGGTGTGGCCTAACAGCCCATCACTTATGTTTTAAAAAGACCAAGAGCCTGAAGTAGCCTGCTGGCTGGCTGGCATGTAATTAATTAATTAGAGCTCTTAGTATTTTTTTCTTCCAACTGTAAGAATCGGTTTGTGTGCTACTCATAGTCCTCTTCCCCCAGTACACCTCGCCAGGCAGCAGTGACCAGTGTGAATTTGTTATATAGATTAAAATTTTATTTTAACAACACTTTTTTGGTGGGCAGTAAATGTGCTACATTTATCAGAACACTGGCAATTTGTAAAAAGTCTTAAAGTCTAGATCTTTTACAATTTCTTACAGAAAAGCAGGAATATTAATCGATTCGCTTCATGCACCTACTCTGTGTTGGTGGACTGTAAACTGGGTGGCATTGACACTGAGCCTGTCCAACAGTGCCTGCATATACCCAGATATATTGTTTGTGACCACTAGGGTCGACTCTCCAAATTACAATAGGAGACTTTGTTTCCATGAGCTTCAAAGGTTGCACTGCTTTTCAGGCTGGATACCAATTTCCAGGGTGGCCCTGACCCTTAAAATGTAAAGCTAATCATAATGTGTCAGTAGTGGACACTATTCGAGGTACCTGGCAACAGAAATGCTGTTGTAAACTCTGACAGCCGATGGAGCTTTTGTGTGCTGACCCCAGGTTAGTTGAAGGTGGAAAAATGAATAATCTGCTCCACCAAAGTCCCCGAGGACTTTCTCTGGTTGTGGCCTGTGATTAACACTTAATCACCTCAACAAGGTTCCAAACAGTAATGTTAGAGCACAATAAAAACAGCAGCACACTTAAAGACCAAAAGAATCAACATATTTTTTGAAAAACACAGGACATAAAATAATTAAGCAAACTTTAATGTGTAAAAACAAGTGGATTCTAAAGCCCTTTAAGGAAGGAAGAACATGAAGGAAACATACACGGCTGGAAGATATTTATGGAAGAAGATACAGACAATGCCAGTCTCAGTTATTCAGGCAGGTCTCCCCAAAGCCAGAGCGCCATGATGGCAAAAGCTTAGTCACCTTTAGTCTTTAGCCTGGACACAGTCACAGTCAGTGTGTAGCCTGTGAAGCAGTCAAATCGTCAGCAAGATAACCTGAAGTCCGGCCTGGAAAACATTTGCACATAATCACTACAAACATCAGCCATCAGAGAGGAGAGGGAGCTCTTCGGCCCTTCTCTTTGTTGTCGGTAAAAGCCTTGCTTCAGCACTCTGACCACACTGGAGGCCTTCTCTTTTTGGTTAAGGCAAACAAACAGGTCACTGCAGCAGTTTAAGGCAAAAGGAGATGAAAGCATGTAATCCTCTGGATCACTGAAACTCAGGACGGATCTAAGTATAGCAGTGCTCCTGAGATGACTGGAAAAGCCTGAATGAATGAGTATTTTAGTGTGTCATTCCAAATTAGGGCTTGGAAACAGGCCTAATGTGTTTATTGAGCTGTCTGAGGGATACCTCACTTTGGTGGGAAACATTGATATTTTGCCTTCATTTTTTTCAGTTAATGCAGAGAGGATGATTAGTTCAGCTCACTTGGCTTGACAGGCAGGATCACTGACAAACTAAACCAAAAAGAGGCCACAGAAAGAAGCTGTGTACTTCTTGCTTCTCTGCAGTCAAATGTATTTTTTAATGTCATGTTAACACCACAGTTTTAGAAAACTATAAACTCTTTTTCACTGCTGGATTTCTTCACTTGGTTATTGGTCTCATATATATTTATTTTCAGGTGTCGCTACAGTTCCCCCAGTACCCAACAGTTGAGCTATTGTTTCATTATTCAAATTGATCTGACATACCACAACATCTCAAAAATAAGGTAAAGGATAGGCGACGTGTCCTGTCCCTAAAAACAAGTCCACAGTAAGTTGCTGCAAACTGTTTATGGTCGCTTTGTCAAGATCTCTTGGTGTAGCTTATTAACGCCCTGGGTACCCCTTTGGCATTGTTTTTGTACGGTGTAATGCTCCACGGTCAAGTTAGCAACAATAAGTATGCAATGTCCTATTAGACTTTCAAAGTAAAACTTGTGGTTAACTTTGTGAAACGTCACACTTTGGTTATGTTTAGGCACCAAAACTACTTGGCTAGGTTTAGGAAAAAAGATCATGTTAAAATAACTACAAGTTACGTGACTTAAATTACGTAACGCTATTTATGTAAGTCATGTAAGTTATGTAACATGACTAAAATGAATGAATGTTTACTTTTTGTTTGACATGGGAAACGAACACTGGTCTCTTGGGTGAAAGACTGTTTTTTTGCCCCACCCGTCGACCCCAGCCATCTCCTTACTCTGACTTTTCTGTTATTTAGAGTAGTACTTTTAGCGTTAAACAATGTTGCTAAAGGGTGCCATGTGCGTTGGTACCAGACGCCAAAAGACGTGACAAAGCGTAGCTATCTTACGCTCTGGGAGTGAGAACGGAGTGGTTAGTCTATCAATAGGCCCAATGATGCTGTAAGTTACTGGGTCAAGTGCTGCACCCATCCCAAGGCGGAGCTTTTGATCCCAAGTATCAGATTTGTATACTGTGTAAGACAGCCTGGTGTGGTGGAAGATCAGCCTGCACTGGCACAAATGATTACACGATGAAAGGATAAGACAACGTAAAGGCTTGATTACCTTCATTTTGTCAGAAGTCAGCCTTCCAGAAGACAGAGGCGCTGGGAAGAGGTTTTCTCACTGTGAATGATACTAAATCAAAACCTGGGATTATTTGGGCTTGTTCAGAAGAGTTCAGTGACATATTTAGGGCTTCAATCTTCAATCTTTTAAATGTGAGATCAAAATATGTCTTTCATTAGCTGGTGATTGCCAGAAGCTTTGTGCTTTTACCTCTCTTTCATCTCTGAAACGCTGTGTTCTTTCATCCTTAAAGAGGATGTGCTACTAATGCTATTGGTGTACTTCTTATTGAGATAGTGTGGCAGAAGATGTTGGTAAAATATGGCTACACGTTTACGTGTGTAACCCCCACACCCCTTTGGTTTTGGTGTTGTACTGTATGTGGACTCTACAGTGGTCTAATACAGTATATTATTACTAGAGCTGAGATCATTAGTCAAGTTACTGATTAGTTGTTCAACAGAAGAATAATCCATCCATCCATCCATCGTCAACCGCTTATCCTGCGTACAGGGTCGCGGGGGGGCTGGAGACTATCCCAGCTGACATGGGGCGAAAGGCGGGGTACACCCTGGACCGGTCGCCAGTCCATCGCAGTTAATAAATATATATTAAGCATATAATATTTTCTTTGTCAAATATATTTTATTATATAAATAATATTTTTGGCTGTTGGGACTTTTGGGACTTTTATTTGAACAAAACAAGACATGATGAGCAGATGAATGTCATTTTTGTTCCCTTTTTGTTTTCAGAAAAAAAAATGGGCAAGGGACAGATTTATTACTATTCCTGGCGCTGAACAACACAAATGCCCCACAACTCTCTCTCGCTCTCTCTCTCTCCACTGTGTTCGGGCGATAACTCACAATGAAGCGTTTCAGCAGTGGAGCGTTTAGCCTGCACAACGTTGACGTGTTGTTAATTTGTCATTCTGTGTGCTTCAACTATGCATAACAGCTCTCTGTGAGCCCGTTTCGTTCTGCTCTGTGCAGGTTACTTATCCCACATGGGGCATTTCAGCGTAAGAGCCGGATTTTGCTGACTCGTTCATATTTGTTCAATTGTCCTTGCTTTTTGTGCTTCTACTATAGTTAAGTAGGCTACATTGCTAAATTGTTTCCTTGTTGTCTCGATCGGGAGTCTGCACAGGGTGTTTCATTTTGAATATCAACTGGATTCTCTCTGTCGTTCTGTGTCTGACTTCCTGCCCGGATCAGCTGCACTGTGACTCGGGTTCTGTCAAAAATAGACTGGTTGTGAATATTGAACTTTAGATAAACTTTTTTTTTTTTAAAGAATTGCAAATCAAATCATACTCACAATATCTGGCAATTAGATATTTTCCCCAAATCGTTATTAAGCCCTACTCCGAGGCAAGATGTGACTTACGCCACTGAAGCTTCTTGTTTATTGACACTGACCTCTGTTTTGCATAATTTTGATTTGACGTGACTTGATTTGATTCCAAACTGTTTGTTTTGTAAAAAGTGTTCAGCAACAGCGTAGGCTATATTCACACTGGGCAATATGGCCAAAAATGTTATCACAATAAAAGATTTTATATCAGCCGCTAAAAATAATTTTCATGATAAATGAAAAATCATTATTTCTTTTATCCTTTTTTTGTGTGTGTGTGTGCTCCTAGGCTCTATTTAGTTTAGAAACATTTTATTAAAAATGATTTGGAACTACAGCTGTGTATGAATATGTAAATGTCTATAAAATAAAACCGCCGCGCTTCAGCACAGCCACTGGAAGAAATCCACAGGGAAACACTGAAAATACAACATAAACTCTGCTCTGCTGTAGCTGTAGGCATATTTATCACTTCAGCAGTGGCCAGTAATGTACAGTAGCCATGTTTTGTAGAGGTGCCCTGCGATGACCTTTCGGATTTTAGGTCATATTGTGCATGTTGCTGAGTGATAATTATAATAATCTTTATTTATACAGCACTTTTCAAAAAAAAAGTCACAAAATACTTTACATGGTCGAACCAGAATTAAAACATTTCAGACAAACATAGTAATGTTTTGTTTAATACATTGAAACAAATTAATTCAATAAAAAACAAAACACAGAAAGGTTGGTAATATTTCAGCATAGGTACCCAAAGGCACATTTTAGCCCAGGACCAGTGAACAGCTTAATTCGGAATTCATATTGAGCATAAATACAAATTAAGAATTATTGACAGCTCAGAACCGCGTTTAAATGACTAGTGAATCTGTCAAGCTTGTTCAGAGTGTTGATGGAACAGACAAAACATTCAGCCTGAGAGCTTCACGTGGAAAGGTGTAGGTTTACTGGGATTCTGCCAGTAGCCATGTTTACTTACTGTATGCAGAGCTGTTCGGGGGTTCACCAGATAAAGTTACTGAGTTACTGTGTCTCCCAGAAGTGCTGCTATCAGATATTAGTTGTAATTGATTCATTAAAGTGACGTGTATTAAAAACAGTCAGTACATGATGTTGTCTGACAGAGCAGCCACTCACATGCATTTATTTATAGAAGCTCTAGATGCTAATGAAGCCCTGGAACTGCTCTGTGTGCTAATTTACGTTGGCGTCTGACATCTGCCCTTACAGTTGTCTTTGTGCTCTGTATGCATGTGTGTGATAGGGAGGTGTGTGTGTAGAGGGTGATAACACTGATTTCCATCAGGTACATTAAGTGGATTAAGTAGCAGGTGTGGCTGTGGTAGAGAGGTGTGTATGTGTGTGTCTTTTGATCATTTCCTGTCTACATTTTCCCAGTGTCCCAGGTGTGTTTTGCTAACCTGTAGACCTCTGTCGCCACGTCCACGTATAATCACATGGAAAGCACAGACCAAAGGAATGTTTTAATGTGGCATGTTCATTGTTGTGATATAAGACGACCATAACAGTTAGCTATCACTTCTTAACTCTAGGCAACACCGCGTACCAAATTGGCGTGCATGTGAATAGCAGAAGCTTTTAACACACTGCAGAAAACATTCACATCAGATGAACGGTTTTCCTCTGACAGGTGTTCAGCTGCATCCTTCTGGAAGGGAGCCGCTAAATTGTTGTTTGAAGACAACTGCAGCCTTCCCCTTTTTCTGGGTTGACAGCTCCTCCAATTACAGCTCTCTAGGCCCAGTGTGTTGTGTTTGCAAATATAGCAGATCGCTGTTCATCAAAGCCGGGTCAGAAAGAATGGGAAGACATGGCAGCATGTCGAAATCCTCCAGACTTTTACCGATATAGCTGAAATCAGATGAAAGACTTTTTTTGAATCCTACAGCATCTTGCAAGCGATCTAATTAGTGTCTAATAGCTAAACTGAGGTAACGAAGAACTTTGTTAAAAAATAGGAGTCGACCAGAGGAAATAAGGAGTGAAAGGGTTGAATACTGGTACACAACGAGGTCACACAATGGAATCCGGTCAGGAGCTGATGTAGTCCCTTGTTCAAGGGCTGTTTTCACACTGTCACAATACACCACACTCCTAAGGTCCAACTGTAATTAAACAGGATTTTTTGTCTTCTACATTCTCTGTAAATCACATGTCCTGTGTTCTCCTTTGAGAAAAAAAACAAGTCAAGGCATTTGAGGGAATACCATTAGGTGGACACAGCAAATCTTGCATGAAGACAGACGGTCACACTGACAAGCAAGACAGCGGCCTGTTACAAAAAAACACATCATATTTTCTTCTTCTTAACTGACTATGGAAGAGGATTAGGGCCACATGTGAAAATGTATTTCAGTTCTGAGATTAAAGTCAGAATTCAGAGATTAAAAGTCAGAAATTTGAGAATAAAGTCAGAATTTAGTGATTGAAAACTGTCTGAAAATATACAGTGGACTATATAGTGAGTTTGCCATTTTGTAGGGCTGTCCGAATGTATAGTGATAATTATTATACTTTAGGGCTGGACGATATGGCCAAAAATGTAATCACAATTAAAACTTTAATATCTTTAAATATCAATAATTATCACAATAAATATCAAATCATTATTTCTTTCAGCTTTAAAGGCTAATTTTTGCTCCTGAGTGAATGTTGAAGAAACCTGATGGTTAATGGTGGTATAAACTCTTCTTTATGGTCAGAACCTGAGGCCAAACAGTGGATCACTTCACAATCTGAGGTAGAATATTATGATAAAATCTTAATTCAAATAAAATCAATATGCATGAGTAAAATTAAGTAAAAGCTTTTTTAAAGTCCTTTTTCCTTTAACAAAATAAACATCTTAATAAAAAAATCCTAATTCGTGTATGATTCAAGTTAATACAGTCAAACATTTATTGAACATTTTTTTTATTGTTATTGAAAAAAAAAGTATTGTTATTGTTTTATTGTTCAGCCCTATTTTACCCTATATAGTCCACTTAATGTATCCCATAATGCATTTTGAAAAGTAGTGTACAACCGACGGTCACTAACCAAGCCCTAGATACCATCTTGCATTGCGCTGATAGAAAAAACAGTCCACCAACTGATTGTCCGTCGGCGATGATGTATAGGATTGAGTGACTTTTTAAAAAAATCTAGTCTTTCTATCTAAAGGGCATTTTAACGTGGATAATGATTGTATAATGATGGAAAGTCAGATGTTATTCGTTAGTCACCCCATTGGTTTTGTTTTGATAGGCTACGTCGTCAACACACCTCCTCAACATGCAGCTCAGCTGCTGCTGTGAACACAATCATGGGAGGAAAAGTCCAGAAGACAAGTTCTGACTTTATACAGCCTGTTCTGCTTTTGATGAAGAAAGTCACCTAAGCGGCCATACAGGAAGAGAGAGATGCCCCTTTTTCACTGCACGGTACCAGCTCGACTCGCCTCGACTTGTGTTTGTACCTGCTACCAGGTATTTTTTTTCGTATCACCTCCATCTTAGCTGTCTTTACATTCTGAGTAATGTTAAACATTTTAAATTTAATCAAGAGACAGGTGTTTGTGTGGTGTGTCGCATTGAACATTACATCGCGGCAGTTGTGTGTGATGTTGCAATGACAACCAGCTACATTGAGGGGTGCCAGGTACTCGCTTAGCAGAAAATACCATTATATATTTTATACCGGGATTCTGCCTAACACTACCGGGATATGACTTTTTGGCCATACTGCACAGCCATAACATATATGCAGAAATAAAAGGGTTTTCAGGTGTTGGAAGTCAGTGAACCTGGAGATGTGAGGTAACTTGTAGACTCTATGAAGCCTGCAAAACCAGGCCTGGCACTCACAGTGATGTCACATTGCATGTTGGAGATCTCCGAATAGGAAACACGTTTTATCCTCTTGAACCACATATTTACCTACACCTTGTTTCACATGCTGTAAAAGCACAAAGGAAAGCACTCACAAGAAAAGAAACAGTTTCCACATGTGACTGTCCTGTTTGCTCGGTGTGAAGTGCTCCTCATCATTAGGCTTTGTCTGCTGTAATGGGAGGTGAAAGCAGAAGCAGGAGCAGGCCAGACTAAGTGTATTTGTTGGCTAAAGGTAGTTTGAAAGGGAAGACTTAATATTCTACTACAAAGACTACGCCAAAATAGTTACAATACTACTACAGAATAATTCATAGGAACTAACCACAGCTGCTGTTAATTGTATCCCCTGGTATGTCTTCAGGAGCTGTGGAGAACAGTTGGATGGTGTAAGAGCACAGCGACAATGGTTAAGTTGTTCAATTTTATTTTATTTTTTATTATGGTTCTGCTGTGCTCTGATAAAACAGTATCATAAAAATGACCCTTTAGACCCTTTAGGACCCTGGTCCAGCTGGTTTTTACATGTTTTCTTGCCCAGTTTCACAGTTTTTCTCTGTGTCTTTAAATAGAAGGGCAAGGGAAGAAACAGTAAGTCCTAAATATGTCTGTAATGTTTAAATGACCTCTTGTTTGAGTGAAGACAGATATTCTTATAATAAGTGGTCATGTTTGAAGTGATGTGGGAACTTCAACCTGACTGAAAAGAACGCGTTTGGTCGTTTTGTGAGGCCTGTGAGTCAGGTTGAGTTAATAACAAGGCTTTAATCCCCGAGGACAGTAGATCACCACATAAAGCGCTCTCCGCTCATCATGGCCTTGTACAGAATATACACTATTCTGTTAAATAAAGTACTGTACAGTTCAGTTCTGTTTTTGCCAACACCCTTAACCAAGGCTGTGAGCTGCTCACTCACTTTATATTTTTTATTGTGATAATATTTTTGGCCATATCGCCCAGCACAAATTACAACCCTTGTGAAAGAAGGATTCATTTCAAATGGGTGTACCATATGTAGGTGTAGCATATATTTATTTGTAGTGACCATATCAGGTTGTTGGTTGTTAGAGATGTTGGTTTTATGGTTTTTTATGTCTGTGCTCAGTATTTAAATAGTAGTTTGTGAATACAGACTAAATCATCCTCCATCTTCATCAGCTAATCTTGAGCCTGAAAGGCCATCAGAGTGCTGGGTATTGGACACTTGAGGATGTGACACAGAAACGGGTGGCCTGGAAGTTAGAGCTGGCCAAACATGAATATTTGATTGTGGTTTCTGGAACAAGCTGATTTGTCTCACTAGACTCTGAAACTGCTTCCACATTGAATTCATCCCTTGTAGAAGATATTAAGATAAGAGCAAACTACACTGATCCAGGGTGTAATGGGTAGAAAAAGCCTGGGATCAGACAGCTGCATGTTCTTGCTGAAGTAAGGAAATTAAAATGGATTACTGGACTGGATCTTAGATGTTCATCTCAACTGGAGGCTAGAGGCTTTTGTTAAACCAAACCTTGTCCTGTCTGTGTGTTTTTATACTCTTTTAACTATCCTACTCCTTACACACTCATGTAATCACACACAGTAGTTTACAAGAGTAGATGTTTGCTTATTTGCATAGTAAAGGCTTGCTACATTCCAAGGGTGGGTGACAAAAGCATTGTCTCTGTGTATATGTGGTTCCGCTGTTTCTCGGCTCTGTGGCAGCCATAAAACAGGAGTTCTCATGATAAAATGTCCTTGTGTATGAAAGGGTTGCAAACAGGGCGTCTCTACAGACCTTCGTAAACAGTCACACAATAAGAAAACATTTTCCTTTAAAACACACTTCTTCCACTGGCAGACAAAGTCAGAAAAAAGCCTTTTCAGCAGGACATTTGCTTTCTTCAAAAAACGTATTTCCTTGTGCTGATTTTAGTATAATGCACTTTACAGTGTTTGTTGTGGTGTCCAACGGTACCCTACATCTGCAGTCTAGAGGTAAAGGGGACCTATTATACTAATTTACAGCTCTGTATTTTTATTCTGGCACTCCACTGGAGTAGCTCTGCATGATTCACAGTTCATTTATCTTCTACTAGTCCTTTATGTAGAAAAAGAATAAAAAAAATAATGATCATTATTGCAATGAAATTTTCCTCAATAACAATACAACAAATGTTCAATAAATGTTTGATTTAATTTACTCATGCATATTAGTTGAAAAAAGCTTTTTTTCATATCCTAATTGTTTTGAATGTTTCACTTCAGATAAGTTAATTGATCCACTGTTTGGCATCAAGTGTTTGTTCTGACCGTAAAGAATGATTTTACCACCTGGTTTCTTCAAAATTCGCACAGGAGAAAAAAAAATCTGCCTTTAAACTTTAAAGAAATAATGATGTGACATTTATCGAGATAATTATTGATATGAATGATATAAAAAATGTTGTGATAACATTTTAGTTCATATCGAATGAATTAGATTTCAAAAGTCTTTTTCTTAAAATCAACGTTCAGCTCCTTAGTTTTCCTGACATTGAGCAGTAGGTTGTTCTCTCTACACCACTCTACAAGATTATCAGTTTTCTCCCGATATGAAGTCTCATCGCCGATGATGGTGGTGTCGTCTGCAAACTTTACAACAGAGTTCTCTCCATGTCGGGGGATGCAGTTGTGTACAGCGTGAACAGGAGGGGGCTGAGCGCACAGCCCTGGGGAGCTCCTCCGAGTGGAGGAGGTGTGTCCGCCAGTCCGAATTGGGGTCAGACCAGAAATGAGACAAGAGTTAGGTTGATAAGGCAATAGATTGTTGTTGGGCTTCTGTAAATAACTTCAGAGTACGGTCTAGACCTGCTCTTTATGAAAAGCGCTGTGAGATAACTGTTGTTGTGATTTGGCGCTATATAAATAAAATTGAATTGAATTGAATTGAATAGATGCCAACATGTTTCTGAGGGCCAGTGTTGGTACCAGATCTGCTTGGGACCTCCCTGATTACTTAACTTTATTCACTGGTTTTGGTGAAACTGGATAATGGAGTTTCTAGATGAACTACTAACTGGTGCTAACTGTAATTAGCTGATGTTAGCTAGTTAGCTAGTTAGCCTGGGAGCTTGAGCACCAGGGAAGTGTTAGTGTTTACACCACTGGCACAAGAGCTTTGGAGAGGTGTCAGGCCTGGGCTCAGAGTTTCCAGGCCAGGCAGAGTCAGCTAGCTAATGGGATCGCTAGCTGTACAACTAACTGAGCTTACTAGCTAACGGCAGCTAGTATTAGGGGTGGCAATGGCGCAATAGATAAGATTATTCCTTTGGTGTGAGAGACCTGAGTTTAATCCCCCACTGTGACCCATCCATCCATTTACCATTTTTTGTACATATAGGCCTACATTTGTTTCCGCCCTTTTAATCAAGATAATAAGTTATGTCAAATACAAACTTAATTAGCCAGAGTGAAATTTGAAGCAAAATTACATTATTACTATTAAATGTACTTTAAACATAACAGTAAACTGTTTTAAATTTACAAGATGCTTATCAATCATTCAACTTAAATCTTATCATTGCCCCATATTGTCATGCTTTATCATTCAACTTAAACCTCCTCATCAGACTGCTGACATTCTAAAGTGATCCAGAGTCCTGGTGCCACAGTACCACAGGTTTTGTGGGATCAACATTTTTTATATATCATTCTTGATCTCTGGGGAGGACAACAAGACCAACAGAAGATCTGACAATGGACCGCCAACTAACGTTACCCAGCCTAAGCTAAAAACACTCCTAGTACAACTTTTGTAATTAGCTCCTAACACTTTATCCACCTCTGAGCGGGGAAAGTTGGTGACACACACGAGACAGAAAGACAGAATGATCTTCCTGCTAATTAATCAAATAGAAATTATATGCCGAATATATTTACCCGCTAATGTGGCTGGTTGCCTTCCAACATTTCGCTGCTAAATGGAAAATCCACCCGCATTTGGCGGGAGGTGGGTGTTAATTTTCCTTCCTGGGATGACCGTATAGCTGACGTCAGCTAGGCAAGAAAGTAAAGAAGAATTTTCAGAGCAGGCTGAAGCCTAAGCCTTTTGCTCACTGGGAATACATTTACATACATTTACCTCATTATTTGAAACTTTGGCCACATGTAGTATGAACATCTGACACTGTAACATTATGATGAAAATAAGGGAAAGCATAATAATAGGCCCCCTTTAGGTTTTAGATCATGAGCAGAGAGCTGGAAGGAAATGTTATTTATTTTGGGTAGCAGAAGTGTCTTTAATGATCCCTGCAAGAGCTCGCTGCAGCAGCTATTGCTTCTACTGTGGGACAACAACGAGTAAAAAGTAAGACAAAAATAAGAATAGGGATTATATAAACATTATGTAAACACAAGCAGCAGAGCTGGAAAAGACTGTATGAATTGCACATAGAAAATATGATTACCAGTGATTAGCAGACCCCCATTTACTTACATAAACCCCTCATTCATGAGGGACAGGGTTAATATTAGCTTGTCGTAGACATATTGTGTAGTTTTCAATATGAAACAAGAAATTACGATACAGAAATCCTAAAGATATGTGTGCTCATTTAGGAACTGTGCCTACATAGTTCACAATTTATTTTTACACTGTAAACTATGCTGCTCAGTACGCATCATGGTTACATTTCTCTAAGAACAACATGAAGGGATTGTAATCAGAAATATTTGTTAATATAATTTATTAATATAAAAAGTTTATATTATCCAAAATGATTGTTGCAGATTGTTTTTCTTTTCACCTGCCATCCAGTAGCAGTTGAACCTCTAAGCGTTATTATTAGAATTTTTTTTAATATGAACTTTTGTTAGAAATGGTATTGTGACCATAATCTTAAGGATTCTGGTACCTACAAGCATTTTTTCTGGTTATGTCCCTATGATCAAGCAGAAATATCAAATATCTGCTACAGCCATCTCCTTGCTGCTCGTCTTTGTGTTATCCAGTTGTAAATTAAAGGTATTTGGTCAGGTAAAACCCTTGGCTGCCGATCAGGGCTGTAGAAACATGTCCTCACTGAAGTCATGTTTCTTTTTTAAGGCTTATTTTGGTAGACTATATCTTAATGTGACAATTTTTGCACAAAAATAGTATAATATAAGTTCATTATTTATTAATAACAAAAACATATAATGAAAATAACCATCAGTCACAGCCCTGGTGAAATCCAAACGTGCTCCTCCCTTGTCC
>JAPMOB010207454.1:0-14410 GCA_029875015.1 Lepomis gibbosus
CTTGATGTCAAACCTCCCATCTGTGACAATAATCTGGATGTTGTTAAAGAGGGTGGATGTTGGCTGATACATGTGGATGCTGGGGCTGGTCTCTTTGAAAGCACCAGTTAGGCCACCAGCCTTTAATGAAGCCTAAAATACTGTATGCTCATCATTATCCAAATTACTCTATCATTCACACGCAATGGGTAATTTGTTCAAATGTAGCATCTGAAATGGAGTGCAGGTTATTTCTCTTCAATATTCCACTAAAATTATAAGTTACCATGGGCAGTGCATCTTCTAATTAAAGTTTACTTGAGCAAATGTCAGGTCTTTCACCCCCCTCTAATCACTTCTTACTGATATGCTTCAATATAGCAATCCTTTTTGCTCCTGTTCGGGCTCAGGGAAAAAATGAATGAGTTTTTGACAATGCAAATACTGCTAGGGTCCAAGGTCATAGCTCAACATGAAATGTATGGCAATGCAAGAAATAACACTCTAAGCTAATCGCAGCCTTCCATTCAAGACCATATGCTGGTGTAATCTTGGTTTGGAGAGAGGCATGCCACAATATGGTGATTGATCGCAATGGATATGCAGCATGTTTTCATAACTGTGGTGTGTTAGTTTGTGCGGGAATGCATAGACACATATTCACATTTGCATGGTTTCACGATAAATCCATCTTTATTTGATATATGAATTTAAACAGAGGCTCTCGGCTTTAGCTCAGAGACTTTTACTGTAGCTGTCAAAGCATATGTATGTGAGTATGCATTCCCACATGTTCATGCATTTGCCTGTGCACACAACAGCAAGTGTGGCTACGTGGCTGTGTGGATATTTATCTAGTGTGTCATGCCCACAGTTAAGTTTCGCTGTAATTTATCAATTTTACAGAAAACAAATCGACAGTATTTTCTCCAGAATTAATATATTATGGTGAGGCTTTTGGGAACAATTTGTATATCTTGGAATGTACAAATCATCTGTGTCTGTGTGAGTGTGCAGTCTTTTCCCATACTGAGATATTGTATTAGAAAATCTAGATGTGGTGCGCTCGTGAACACAAACACTCAAAATTTTCTCTCCCCAGGCAGGTAACGTCCAATCATCTCATCATTTCTCTTCACATATCACCAACCAGACACCTCTCAGTTTGCATGCATCCCAGCAATTGTCCATTCTCCTTTCTCCTTTAGGGTTACTTTAATATCAAACCCTCATTCACATCCACAGTGACAACAATATCACATCCCCATTTTTCTCTCAGTTACGCCAGATACATTCTGCTGGGGGTGTTTCAGAGCAACTTTGATTTGAGATTTAGTGCTGACTCCAGTCAGCCACACCAGGGCAAAAATGTGTCAGTGTTCTATTTTGCTGCATCATATCTCATATTTGTCTTTTACTTTTGGAGACAGAGCTGCTCTGAAGACATTTTAGTCATTGGCTTCAATGGGTGGAGAAAAAGACAAATGTTTTCACACCACTGACATGTTGTCGATGGCAAATATAATTTAATGTAACCTACATATATAATTTCATTAGAGGTTTTCAATGCAAGTGACATCTATTTTTCATTCAATAAAGAGCAAGGCAATCATGATAAAATACCTGCCAAGCTCACCTATACCTCTGTTTGACAGTGAATCTCTCAGATCAGCTAGGCTAACTAGCTTTTTTGAGTTCAACCAATGATGTTTAACTTGACAAACAACACAATTTAAATTCCTATGGGAAATCTTTTTTTAGTGTCCAAATGATCCACTAAGTCACTACTACACTTATCATACTAGTGTTGTGCATTACTGTAATAATATTACGTTTCCCAGTAACTAGTAGTGTAACGGATTACAATTTCCAAAACAGTACAATGATTACAGTTACTAATCTCAGTAACGCTGCGTTACAGGACACACCATCATTGACAGGTCAGCGGCACCGGACCTTATGTTGTTCAAGTCAGCTGTTAGCCAAGAAGCTAAAGGAAGAATGGAAAACGAGGGAGAGAGGTATTCTTTCGACTGTTGTAAGTAGCTACTTCCATTATGGTATCACATGCTAAGACGCAAAGAACATGTCATTAGTTGTAAACTTTCTGCGATGATGTTTTGACTCATCGGGAGAAAGTGGCAACATTGTATGTTTTGTAAAAATACTGGGGTGGTGAGGGAGCAGTGGATAAGACACATGCCTTTGGTGTGAGAGCATCAGCTAAAATGAATAAATCTTATATACATTAAATGTATTGTCCTGAATACTACTGTTATAAATACATGTGCAAAAAATCAGAAGTTCAAAAGTCAGTATTAACTTCCTTTATTTATTTATTTCAGCCCGTGGCATTAAGAAACATTATGTTTTGTTAAAAAAAATAAAAAAAATCTTGCTGCTGTTATGAATATGCTATTAGTTAAAAAGTCAGGAGAGACTACTTTGTCTGAGGAGAGGAGGGGGTTGGAAGTGAAAGTAATATAGTAACAGTAACAAGTAACGTAACTAGATGCTTTTATTACCCAGTAATAAGTAAAGTAATATTATTACTTTTTTAAATGAGTAATAAGTAACTAGTAACTTTATTACAATTTCTGAGTAACTGGCCAAACACTACTGAAAACAGCTGGCAGAAAATAAGGTTGTTGACAGTAGAGAAACAGAGCTTGAAATACTGTGATCCGTAAATCCAAAACAATGATGAACTAAAAGAGGGTATAGTTGGCAAATTTGTCCGTGGGTTTGTCAAGCGAACCCTTACACATTAGACATTATCGTTGGAGCCATTATTAATATAGATATCCATTCTACATTGTATAATGTATTGTACATTATACAAATACATTTACAGCCACTTCATCTTAAAATAAAACAGGAATAACAGTAGACAGTGGCAGGTGAGTACTATACTTTAGAGGCCAGGCGCCCATTTCAACCTGGCGAGGGACTTCAACATTGATTTGAACCTAACTTGAAAACACAACCCCTGGCCCTGGCGTCTTTTCAGAACATGTTGCATCATGCTTTCTGCTTTCAGGTCTTACAGTTATAGTAATGATGTGAAAGTTGCCTGTGTGCATCTATGAACATCTTGTGAATGTCTGTCTGAGTGTCTAGAAATGCAGGCAGATCAGTGGTGCAATGTAATATAAAATCCCAATGATACTGTGTTTTAAGAGTCAAAAGGGCAGGGACTCTTTTTCAGTTGAGATTAAAATTTTGTGACTGTTCCACACACGTGCATGTGTTTGCACAGAAATGCTCCACATCTATGTGTGATAGCATACTCTCACATACGTTGTTATTACAGTGACAAGATTCCAGACTGTCAAACAGATGAAAGATGAAAAATCCTTTTCATTGTCTGCCAAACTGTTAAGTCAAACCCCCATGCTGTGAATGTGTAGCTCAGAGCTAGTCTGTGGCTGATACCTGGGGTGAGGATAAGTCATGTAGATCATTATTGCAGTATTGAGTACTGAGATGTTATAGCTCCTGATTTAATAGATATTTTTGAGGTCGGGATAAAAGTGGCATAGTCAGTGTGTGCAAAAGAGAAATGTCATCTGAGGTGAACAAAAATATTTTATGCATTTGTTCATCAGCCTTGCCCTTCCTTTCTCCCAGTCAGCCCACTTTACCCTCAGGTTACAGTTGGGGGTAAGGCGTGTCCTCTGCTCCCTCAGGGTGACAGACTGTCTGCCTTGGCCATGTTTCCTGCAGTCATTAGCACTAATCACATTAACTGTGTTATTTAAAGACCTGCCCTCAGTCACACTGGACAGTAAGGGCATCCTTGATGCATTTATCCCAGACATTTTTACCACGTAAGAGCGCAAAAGGGCAGTGGAAACTGGAGCAGAAGAGAACTTAATATGGTTGTTTGTTTATGATATAGAGGTTCTTCTTCTCTCACAGAGATATAAAACATATGTGGCTCACTTGATTTGTTCAAGCCTGTAGGGAAATGAGTAAAAACTTTATAATATGGGAAAATAATCACATAATTAGAAATGATCTTGTACGGTTCAATTACACGTACACGCACGGAAAATTGGTCTTTTGCATATACACTCCACCCACTTGTGTTATTTGTACGCAGATTGATGAGAAGGGGGTGGAATATACATGTAAGCCTGTAGAATAAGCTTTACAAACACAAAGACGGACAAACGACAAAAATTAATCCTGGGATGGCGAAGTGGAGGTAAGGTTCATCTTATATTTGATGAAAAAATCTTTGCCTGATTTGCTTAATTTGTTCCAGGCAAGTGGTCATTCTGAAATAATTCAATACTGGAAGGCAATATAAAACCTGTAATGGCAGGTATTGGAGAAACCCTTGTGACAAAGGTCATCCTGCAGCATTGCATTTTTAAAATACAATGGCTTTCACTTATGGATATGACCAGAATGATACACAATGCAGTTATCAAGGTCAGCAATATCTGCCATCATAACTGCAACCTTTTTTTAGGGTAGAATCTATAAGGCTGCATCCCACAAAGGATTGCTTTGGGATATTTGTGTTTCTAAATTTGTATTAATGCAATAAAAGTTGGATTTTAGTAAAAAACCCTACCCAGTTTTGTAAACTGGCAGAACCTTTAAAGCTTACATTATATGGCAAGCTATTATTGACAGTTCTCTTAATTTTTGCCAAATCAGAATTCATGGTATGTTAAATATGTGGTAGGTGAGGTCAGTCCATTTGCAACCTGCTGCAGAGCTGCCATAACTGAGCACCTCAAGGTGCCCCAAGGACAAAATAAAAATATTTTCTATCTTATAGGTTTAGAAGAAATGTGATGTAGAACAGGTAACATTTGTATTAGTCCTTCTGTTCTCTGTTATCGCTGTGTATCTTCATATTGTGCCACTTGTACCACCATTGCTACTGACATGTAAAGCACCAACACAGAAACATTTATAAGTAAAATGAAAGAAATTACAATAAAATGCAATAATATACCCTCACTAGATAAAAGCCAGCCTGATTCTAACGGGGATGCCGTCAATCAAGTAGTTGTTCCTCTTGCACCATTGCCTCTGATAACTGTGACAGGAGAACCTTTTGAATGTGTAATAGACTGTGTTGGACCCTTGTCCAGAGCTAACAGCAAACATCAATGTTTACTAATGGTCATGTGTGCTGCAATCCTCGCATTGCTATTGCCCTTGCAAAACCTTGAGGTATATGATGGTTTCAGTTCTCTGCCAGTTGTGACTTACTTTGACAGTAACCCACTTGTGTTGCTATGCTCCATCAGGAGTACAGTATTATGTGTAAGGTGGTGGTTTTGTTGCAAAATTATAGTTTGCATTTTAAGGGGAGGGGTATTACGGCCGCCACCGTTACCTGTGCGTTGGGCAGCTGTGTGTTGTGTTAAGCAGGATGTGCGAACCCTTGCAGAGGATTGGCTGGCGCAAGACCTGCCTACTTCCTGGTTTCGGCCGGTGATTGGTGCGGCACCTGGCAACCCCCTCCAATCATCTACTGCCTTCAGATCATCTACTGTTTAAATAGTTTCCCACCTGTGTGAACTTGGCAGTTGTGATTTCCCCTTGATCAGCTTGCCTCATTTGTATTGTGCTCTGTAGTAGGAATTGTGTTTACTGCTGTAGAAGTGTTAGTTCTTAGAGTCTGTGTGTTAACTTATCTTGAATTGTGTTCAGGAAGAAGGGCCAGTACCTTAGTGGGGGGATTACTGATTTTGATGCAGTTTGACTGTGACGTAATGTTTGCGTGACGGATGTGTAGGCCTACATGACCTACTACTAAAAAGTGTTTAAAATGTAGAACAAAACTGGTAAAATTGTCAATTTATGACAAAGTGTGTCACAAATATGTAATGTAGTTAGTAAATTAAATACTCCTTGGCTTTGGAAGAAATGTAAGTTACTTCTGTAGATGGTAAGCTTGTCAGCATGATATAACCATTGTTTATTTCATTACTTACAATAAAAGGCTGAAATACACCACTATTTAACTTTAAAAGCAGTGCGTTGTCCTTACAACAGCCACCCAGATTCTAAAATTTTTACAGAGCAACTGACTTTGAATCCTCTTCAGTGACAAAATTGCATGTTATATATAATATGTTGTAGTCAAAATAAACATATCATGGTTTTGAGTTTAATTATTTCTTCACCCCTTGTCTGTTTAGCCCTTTCCAGTTAGTTATATGTTTTGGACATCAGCTGTGTTTTATTGGACTTATGGAGTCACACATTTCTCAAAAATACTGAAATTCTAGCACCCCTTGATACGAGCTCCACCGTTACCCTCACATGTTGGTGTAGTCCAAACTTGACCTGAAAACCTCATCATTACACACCTATAAAGAGCACACTACCCAGTCAACATCAGAGGAGAACTTGTGAAACAAGCTGAAGCTTTGAAGTATTTTGGCACCACACAACACTACAACCTCAGTTTCAACTGATCATATTCTAGATAGCCATTAATACAAACTTTATTTTAGTGTCTCGGAATTTCAGGGTCTTTTCCATCTTGAAAAGAAAATCCCTCAGATAAAATGATACATATAATATAATATATAATATTTATGATATGTAAAATAACTAGAATTATGTTTACAAAATATGTAAGTGCAAAATATTGTGTGTGTGTGTGTGTGCATATATATATACATATATATACACTTGAATGTCCCACTTTTGGACACTACATGAGTTTTTATTTAACAAAAATAGCATATTGTTTTTAAATTTTAAAATGTTCTGCAGCAGAAGCTTTGCTTCAGTGTGAATTGGCCATGTCCTCTTGGTCTGACCCTTGGAATGAAAACAAGAGATCAAAATCATACAGCGACTGATTTACTAGAACGCTCAGACAGAGTCAGAGATGGAGACAGAGACAGCACAGCCAGGGAGCTTTTACAGCTCATTACAGACTGGAGTCCTGGAGTTTCTTATGTAACTCCCTGTCCGTGTTTCTGTTACTCTGTTTATGTGTATCTTGTTTGGGAGACAGATAAAAACAGAGAAACAAAAAGTGAAATAGCTGCTTCCAAAAGTACTGAGAACAACAATGAATCATCCAGCCAATTAAGCTTGCTATTTTTTCCCCAAAATTGCTTTATTTATTCCGTAACTTTTTCCTTACCAACATTTTTTTCCTTTGATTTGCCTGTTTACCATTTGAAACTCCAATAAAAGGAAAATGGAAAAAAGTAACTTGTTCACAGCTCATCACTTTGCAGAGTGGCTTAAAATCAATGCAATCCTGTTAAGTCTAGCACCATGAAGCTTTGGAGGAAAAAAGCTGTTCTTCTTCTACATTCTCTCAGACATACATCTCTCTTATCCCCTTCTGCTGTGTAAAAGCTTGTTGTTTTTATTTTTCTTGATAAATTAAAAGGTTATGTAATCCCTTGGAATTGAAGTGGCGCTGGGTACGATTTATGACTCCAGGACCCTTGTGACACCCACTCCACAATGATTTTATGATTGCTCACATGTTCAGCTGGGGTTCTCTCACTCCTGAAAAGTTTGTTTTTATTGTAGATTTAAAGTTCTTACCTCACAGGAGTTTTATATAATCACCTCTACCTTTTTTCCTATTTTGCACTTTCCTCACCTGCCTCTGCAACCTAATTAATCTGAGAAACGACATACTGATAAACTAATGGGAGAAAAACTAACAGATAAAATGAATAAAACAAATTTGCCTCACTTTGCATTTAACCAAAAATGTGAATACCATTTAACTAGCAGATTTAAAGAACAAACACCTCATTTAGCATGGCTTTGGAAGACATCCATTAGGATCCCCTGAATAAACTCCACTGATGAATTAGAGTTTTGTAAACATTCAGTTATGCTTGGCTTAATTAATTAATCTTAAAAGGCCATTAGTCAAGGACCCCTGACTGAAGCAATGGAGGAAGTCAGGTGAGGTCTTATAAATAGCGACAAAGTAAATGTAAACACAGGAATTTCACTCAGGAGACTGCTGTTTGAGTCACATGTAAACTCAAAAATCAAAGCTATCTTGTTTTAAACACAGGGCTTTCACCTAGAATGTCGATGTTCATTACCTGTATGAAACCAAAAGTCAACGTTGACTTTTAACTTAAGCAGTGTCACGTGACTTACATTATATCATGTGACATCACTATTCCTTTTGTTGTAAAGACTTTGATCTGGCTAGCGCGTGCATTATTATTAATACTATTTTAATTAATTAAAGGGATAGGGATTTTTGAAGAGGGACTGTATGAGAACTTGCATATTCCTACACATAAGTGCAACTTGGCTGCACACTGTATTACACTACCAGAGATCAGCTGAGTTAGAAAGTGCTGTTGTGAGGTTAGACTGAAATCAAACTTCACTTAAAAATTTTAAAAGATGGTGCGTGCTTGTGTTCTTGAGGGCTGTTCCAACAAAGATGTGTCCTGGAAATGAATGTTTGCTTAGAAAGCTGTGGCTAGTTGCGTTGAATATGGAAAAAAAACACTTGACGTACCGCATCGAGAATATGTAAAACTATGACCAAAAAATACACATGGTACCCAACCATCAGATAAGATCTTGCTAAATACCTACAAATAAATGAAACGACTTACTACACAATCTGTTAAAGGATTTTATTTTGTTTAATTTAGAATACACTGTGCAGCACACATTTCTAACATACCTAAATATATTCTGTAAATCTATGGTACACATCATGTGTATCTTTTTTTTATGTGTATTTATGATGGAGATATGCCTACAGGCTACTGAAAACTGCATAACTACCTTGGTTCATTCATGATTTTTAAATGCAATATTGCTTTCACAGGCATGTACTTCACAAAGGACAATGCAAGAAAAACAGAGAACATCAAATGTTTTCTGGGGCCCCACAATCCACTCCAAAGAAGGTCTCCACATTAGCATCACAAGTGAAGCTTGCTCTCATCAGTCCTGAACAGTCCCTCCCCTGAGAAAGACTTTCAACCTCTGTAGCTTATCTTGCCTTTCCTGCTGTTAGATCTGAATAAGAGGTAAGCTGATGGGTGCAGCTATCTCACAAAACCGTGTGATGGTGATACATATTGTAAATTTGTCAGCGAACATACTGATGAAAAAAATTATTTTTCCTCTTGTATCAAGTGTAAATTATTTTCCATCTATTCAAAAAATCTGTCCTCACAAAAATGAAAAATTTAATAATAGCTTTCTTTTGATATTCATACAGTATATCATCCACCCCATCTTTGTCTCCAGCCCTTGACTGATGCCGCTGAACAGCATACAAGTATGCATATATGTTACTTGACATGAGTATGTTCAGAGAAGGTACCAGATCATGAGGAAGCTGACAGCCTCTTTCTTCCACCCAGTAACCAATTTACCTCCACACACACATCTTACTGAGATTTGGAGGCTGCAGGAGCTGGACACTGCAGTCAATTGTCTATCAGAAGGTGGATTGTGAATGAGACTAATGCAACTGTTTATAAATTGTCATCAATGTGGGGTTGCCATCAATGATAAGAAAATTGTCAGCTGTGGATCAAAGGTACCAGGACAGCAGTGTTTTTTCTCTACCAAAAGATCAGATTCCCCAGGTTACAGTGCAAAATATTCATGCTGCAGCTTCATTGATGACCCCACAAAAAAAAAGTCTGATCTGGTTCAGGTTTCAAAATTCTGTTGATTTTGGATTTGCAAGCATATTTGATAGGTGTGGATTCACACATGAAATATTTAATTGTCTGCATGATTGCATCATTGATATGTTTGGGCATTGTGATTTAGTTTTTTTTTTTTTCTGACCAGGCTTCATAGGATAGAGCCAGTGGGCTTCTGTAGGGGGTTGGATCATTTACAATTTCTGGATTGTTGGTCGATGTTGTTACTATCAACCATGCTCCTTCAATAAGAAAAATCATGAGGGAGTCAAACCTGATCTTAGACATCAACGTGATCCATGGCATGTAGCAAAAGGTTAGTGTTGTATGCAAACCTTGGGTTATGATGTGTGAATATATCAGTGATTACAAAGAAGTACTAGCTATAAAAAAAATACAATAAACAAAGGCAAATGTTTCATGATATTGGTAGCATACAAGAGCTATTCTCCAAACCCCTCATGAACGGCCTGGGGGGATGGCCAGACCCAGCTAGTGACAGGTAGGCTCTGAAAGAGACCAAATCCAGGGTCGGACAGATGAAAGAGACTCTCTGACTGGGAGTCAATGCACTCTTTTCCCGATTCACTCTGAACTCTAAGTCCTCTGAGTCCATTCAGCATGTCACACTTTTGTTTGTCTGACAGATCTGACAGTTTGAGCCATCAAGCATGCTCCTGGGTAATCATGGTAGATATAACCCTCCCTACTGACCGGACAGAGCACTTAGTAGGTGGAGGAAGTGATCAGTAATGACAAAGATTTGTCAGGCTGTTTACACCTCGCATTAAAATGCATAAAATGCATTTGTTTGCTTATGTACTAGGTGATATAGGTGCATTGATATTAAATAGAGACAGTTTCATAACCAGTTGAAAATTCCTTGTAGTACAATTAAGTGATGTTGTGACTACATCACATGACTTACTTATGTGACTTACAGTTTAGTAATGCAGGTTACAATATGGTAACCCTCGTTCTATAAGCACAGTTGGAGCTCTTTACTAGATTCTATGGGTAGCACCTCCTCTAATCACAGGTACGCACTTGCCCACTGAAATTTTTATTGTGCATGTAGGACGTTGCTACCGATATGTCACACTACATGCTTTACATATAAATAGCAGTATACCCACTGCCTCAGCATCAGCATGAGGTCACTTTTACTATTTCGTTTTGACTTTGTTTTCAATTTCAGTTTAGTTTTGTTTTTTAACATGGATTTGCTAGTTTAGTTTTTATTAGTTTTAGTGTTTGCCGCTGCGTGATGCCAAGCTCAGTTCAGTTTAGTTCAGTCCAGTTTAGTTTTTCCACAAAACATTAAAAGACAAGTAGAAATGATGCAGATTTATGAAAAGGGACACCCATTTTTAAGCTATCTGAAACTTGTACATAGGGTGCCAAACATTAAGCAAACATACTTGAAGTACTAACACATTGTCTGAATAAATACTACAAATAAATGAAGCACATGCAAACTACAATATAATTTCTAACCTACATACGGAAAACCCTAAGCGCTAAACTACTCTAATCCTACAACACAGTGGTCCCAAGGAAGAATTACATCAGTCTCTAGCTATATCATTCTTTGTTAAATGGGTGAAATACAATAAATGGAGGTGAAATACAATTGATGGACAGCTAAGAAATTGGAAGATAAAGTAGGCACCCGTTGGAACCACAAACGACAGGTCCCTAGCATCTGAAGGCAAGTATGACTGGAAAGCAGTTAGGCTATATTAGAATGTAAACCTATATTAATCAAAAAATAGATTCTATGTTAAGCTCAAAGAGACAGATTGGCTGAGACATCAGTGAGCCCATAAAGGCCTTTTTCACATTGGAAGCGATTTACGCACTTTGTAATTCATTTTTAATAACTTAACTTTTCTTACCTCAGTTCAGCTAGCAGTGAATTTGTTGTAGTTGCAACGATCCAGGGGTCTATTCTAAAGAGTCTCCGTGAGTTGTCTTCTTCATCTGGCAGGTTTTTGGCGGGATTGCAATACCATCTTTGAAGTGCATATGCCGCCACCTACCGTACCGGTAACCGGAGCCGCTGGTGATGTTGTGCACAAAGTTTAGCTTCTGCATTATTTTTGAACATAAATTATTTCCTTCTGTCTTTTAAATCTGGGAACTTGTTGACAAAAGCAGGTGGCATAATGTTAAATGTAAAATCTAGACTATTTGATGGTCTGTTTTTGTGCATCTCATTTAAGTATGCGCACAAGCTGGAGACATACTGTTCATTTTAAATATGCATTTGTACTTAGCATAATGATTTAAGTGGCTGTTATCTGCACACTGGTTGAGGATATCAGAACACTGACTCAAAGCAATTTACTGCCACAGTGAATTGACAAATAAGTTTTGTTTATCAAGAGACAGTTTTGTGGTGTCAGTTATTGTTAGCTGAGAACACAAGGTAAATGCAGTTAAAAGTTGGCTTAAGTTCCGGTCAAAGTGCTTTCATCAGTCTAATTTCGAGCTGTAGCAGGCAGCTTTTTTGTGATAAACTGACATACATGTGCATTATCTATCTAGCACAAAATGGAAGACAGGCAAGGCTAGTGACGACCTGGTGAACATAGTGAAGCATTTAGCAACTAAAGAACCATATTTCTTACCAAGGCATTGCTAAAAAGAGAGTCAGTATTATTGTACGTTATATCATACTTACTTGGTAGGGTTGACTGAAGCACATCTCCTAATGAACGTTGATATCTGCTAAATTTATAAATCAGCAACTCGGCAACATGTTAGCCTAATCCAATAATAGTTCAATGTTATGTTTACAGTACACTGACATATTAATGCAGGTTTAACAAGCCATCTATATAGTATAGATGCATATAGTATGTGTACCTATAACGATGCTTAATTATTATTACTTAGAAGAAAGCCACATAAGCATTTATTCATCTTAAATAACATTATGTTAAGCTGTTATTATGTCTAAGGTATCAGTAACTTTTATAGCTGGTACACAGACACCTACACAGATTTTTTGACATATCTTTTCAACCTGTTAGCAATACAAACTACAACACTGTCTCAACAGCATTTATGAAGTTGATAACGTTTATTGTTGCAGCTGTCACAAGAAAAAGCTTGCCTTTGACTTTGATGTCACGATGAACATCATGAGTGTGTGAATTCTGACAAAAGAATATTAAGATGAGATGAACTGGCTGGAGGGAATTACACCTCAATAAAAGTATTCATATGTTAGAGAGCATGTCTTTGTGTAGGTGTGTCTGCGATTGTTGGGTGTATGATTACTCTCACAATGCCATGCATGATTACAGTAATTAGCAAATTACAGCATTAGATCAAGATTACTATGCCACACACAGCTGTTGAGGTAAAAGACAAGAACACACACACACACACACACACACACACACACAGACCAAATGAAGGGTTAGAGGATGCAAGAGCAATATATCAATGCAAATGCCAATGTCCATCTCCTAATGTCCCAAAGAATATGAGGCAGTGGGTTGGAACCAGTCATACATAGTGTATAAATCAGTACTTAACGAGCCCTAACGAGCCTTAACGACCCTATGAGCCCTTGATTAGAGGTTGATTATCAGGATGGCGGGCCAATGCAAATGGCCATTTACCACTGGCCTTTGGCTGTTTGGGTGAAACAGAAGTAGGAAGACTGTCTAAGTAAAGAAGAGAGTCAAGTGAATTTGTGTGTTTGTTGCTTTATGTTTGTGTGTGAGGGTGTGTGTGCATGGGTGTGCTTGTTTGTGAGCCTTCAGGGATGAGTTGCAGACTTTGGGTGGAAATGTGTTTCCAATCCACCAGGCTTTGAGTAGAAAACAAAAGGGGAATTGCAGTCACCCGTGAAACAAAACAGACACTTTCTCTCCTTTCTCTCTCTCTCTCTCTCTGTTTCTCTACATTGCTGCTATTTGCTAAAGACATCGATCCATCGTCTTGTCTGAGATTAGGATGCACAGGTTCAGTAAATGTTAATGGCACTTCCACTCAAACCAACAAATGGTGAATTGGTCAGTCACTAAAAGATACTTTTCTGTCTTGTTTTATTGATATTACTTACCTTTTTTCTTACACAAAACAACATAATTCCGAATCAAACAGTGTTCATTTGCAGGACACAGTGAATGTCAAGTTGGCTCTATCCTGATTGACGAGTTATCATGACAGCAACTAATCACAAGGTAGCCACACCCAAAAATGTACCCTGCTTTGTAGTCTATTTTTCTCTAAATGCGACCAAAATTTACTAAATGATCATCATGCTTTATTGAAGAAGACTTGAAACTAGCAATTGAGACCTTAAACTCATTAGGAATGTTTATTACCGAGGTAATAAATCAAATGAGAAGTAGGCCAGTGGCATGGCAAAAAACAGCTAAACATGGCTAGTATACAAGAAGAAGGGTTATCAAATCCGCCATGCTTATTGTCAAACAGGTTGGACACAGGGAGGCTTACAAAAACTGTCAGGACCGGGACCAGAAAACTCAGACGCAGACCAGAGTTAGGAGTAAACAACAGGTTTATTTAGATGACAGGAAATAACTGAGGTTGCTTGGCGTGTGTGATGTTCCGGGGTTCCAGATACTGAGGGTCAGGGATTGTGGTTCAGGTGAGGGTCCAAAGGGTGTGCTGGCAGGTACTCTGGTAACAGAAGAGAAAGCAGGTTAGACTCAATACCAAAAAGCTCCAAGAATTCAAGACTAGTTTTGGCTGGCGTGTTCGTACAGAATGGTACAACGATCCGGCGGGGACTGGAA
>JAPMOB010207455.1:7205-18694 GCA_029875015.1 Lepomis gibbosus
CCTCAATGTCTCTCTGTCCTCCATTCCTTGTCTCTCTTTTTGAAATGATTATTTTTTTTGTGCACAGATTACAGTGGGAGACCAACAGTTGCTATGGAGATCGAGTAAAGTCACGCATGTAAAGCAATTCTGTTGATGGATAGAGGGGAGCTTTTGCTTTACCATGGCAGTCAGAGTTTGCTGCAAGGTTTGATTTTAATATTATTGCCCCCGCAGACCCACTGTTTTAGACGTATGCATGTACGAGTTCCAGACCCCAAATTCTAGTTAAAATTCAAAATAACACTGCTATCTAAAACAGTGGATGTTTTAGATAGCAATGTTTCTCAATGGTTTGGAAAGGAGTGCAATGACAACCATAAAATAAAACACAAGATGGTGCTTTGTCCAGTAATTATGAAGCAATGTGAAAAAAGCAGCACATGTATTAAAGGAAAAGACTGGAAATATAAGAAATATAATAAGTAAGTGAAATAAGTTTTGTGCATGCTAGAAATATTTCTTGGCCAGGCCAGTGATTTCATGGAGTCTCAACTGGTTTCCTAGCAAGCGGTGAAGACTTAGGTGAAGACTGCACGTAAACACTTCACGTAAACATGACTTGCCCAACACTGTTTTGCTGAAAATACTGCTCTATTTACTCCCTTCTGTTTTAGGAAATGATTCAGCCTTTTAAAAATGTAAACTTTCTATTTGTGACCCTTTTTAAAATGACTTACATCTTCATGAAGAGTGCTTGGGCTTTAGGTGTAACAGACAGGGATGGGAAGTCAGAATGTATTAAGAGATCATATTATGAATTTTCATAATTTCATTTAGGGGTTGTAGAATAGATTTACATGGTTTCATTTTCAAAAAACAGCTACCGAGTGTGTGTGTGCTGCAGCTCAGTGTATTTCTCCACCATTCTTTTTGAGGGTGTGCCACACTAGCCTCTAGGAGAGCATTATGATTGGAATAGGTCACGGACGCAAAGGCTGGAGTACAATCAAGCTGTTTTCAGGCAGTTCGGGAGCAGTGTTTTTACTTCCATACATACTTTGGGTGGAATTTGGGCTCTTCCACTTTGCAAACCTGTTACATGCACAAAAAATATATACAAAACAATAATGGAAAGGGAAAACACCAAAAACATAATATGACCTCTTTAAGAAACAGATTTGCACATCGTTGGTTTTAGGGATTGTTGACAAGATGAAAAAATATAAAAATAAAGGAAACCTTATCCTTTAAATTACACCAATTTCTTTCACCACTATGAATATAAACAGTGCTTTGTCTAAATTCATGTCATCAACCTGATCCTCAGGGGAGTCCTTCACCTGGCCTCAGCCTGCTCACAACCACCACTAGCTGTGCTGCCTGACAGTGTGCATGCATTTATGTTGCCCCATTTCCATTTATATGGATCTAAATAGCATCTTTGCTGATTGTGACAATGGCCCCTGCAGCACATGTGATTAACATGGTAAAGTCAGGGGCTGATAGCCATCTGATAGTCCCATCCAATGAGCCGCATGGCCATGTGTGTAATAGCCCCCTCATTCTGCTCTCCCCTCTCCACTTAACTCAAATCAATGGGCCCTCCTCCAGCCTGGCCATTTATCTGAGCAAGCCGACAGGGCCAGTGAAACAGCCACAGAGGACCTGGCCCCGCGGCCTCGTTACAGCCAACCCGCAGAAGCCAGATTTACTGGACTAGCTGGAGTGGCTTTATTCATGGATGGAGAAATGAGGGAAAAAAAGATGAAGAGAGGGAGGGCAAACGAGAAAGTGTCCTCTTCTTGCTCACTTCCTTCTCCCTCAATGTGAATCTCAATCTTTCTACCTCTCTATCCCCTCTTCTTTCGTCCTCTCAGCCAATTCAATCCCATTTCAATCTCCCAGTGAACGTTCGGAGAATGTCTCGTCCTATTACATCACTTATGCTCTTCATCAAAGCGACAGGGTGTGAATTACCCTGTCCATGACACCTAAATCATGGCTCTACCAAACCCTGGGGCTACATGAAATAGCTGTTACTGCATCGGGATATCTGGCATGAGACAGGGAGCCTCTCAGCGGGCTTGACTGAGTAAAGCTTCTCCCCATGTACTCCAGCGTTATTTAGCTCCATCCAAACATGACTTAAGGTTATGTTCACTGCCTGCCAAACACGAGAAAGCTGCCAGATTCCCATTTTGTCCTGACAGCCTTTTTTACATGTTTCTGGTCGTCTTTTGAGTTTGATTGAGTCTTTTCAGGTAATGTTGAGTCCTATTACCATTATTTTTCAGATTTTCACCCCATACACAAAATTATAGACACCATATGAGCCCAATATTTGAAATGCATCTACATTACAGAATTGTTATACTAATGCATTAATGTAGCAGAGATGGGATAGTTTGGTAAGGAGAATCTCATGTACCTTTGATCCTCCTGGACTCCCTTCGCTGGCTGGTTTTGACACCCGGCTGGAGCTCGGCCTCCGCTGACATCCTCCACTGCTGAGTCCCTTGTTCTGCTCACAGCAGATCCAACATGGGTTAGCAGCACACTAGCTAATCCTCCCAACTCCCAGTGTCCAATTCTCCCCACTCCAGTCTCTCTTACAGTCGCTCTTTGGTGGAGAAAATCTCATTCAGATCCATGATGAAATGTCTGCTACTCCTCAATAAATGAAGATCCAGCATTGATAACTATGCTCCGTCACTGGTGGCCCATGGTGTTTGAGTTTTGCTAAACAATGCATTAAAAGATGATTGAATTATGAGCTGGGCGATCCTCTTGAGCACAGCTTCAGATCAGATTTGACATCTTCCAAAGTGTACCTGAGTTCTCTCTGTGAAGGTCAAGTATCACATGGTCCACTGTTGCTCTTTTCTGAGGGTCCACCTATTACACAGGAGTAAGTCCCCCCAGGGGAGACTGCAACACTGATTGAATCAAATATTGTTTTTCAGAGTAGGTCAGGAGTGGATATTATTCTTTGGTAGAACCCTTCAGATGCAGTCGGACAGCCCATCACAGTCACTTGCTCCGAGCACTGCAAGGCGAGGAGACAGGGATGACAGTTAATATTAAGCTGGAGGTGGTTAAAAATTAAAATGACAAACACATGCCCCTTGATCACTCATTACAACATTAATTTAACATACAAAATGGCAGGCACCAATTTAACAAATCAACAAAGATGTTATTATCTCTTCTGGATCATCAATCCTTAATGAGAGTGCAGCAAATGCGTGCTGTTTAGAGCCCACCCTTGAAGGAGACCTGTGGTGAAATGTTTGATGCTCTTGTTTTAAGTACTGCTTGTGAGTAAATATAGAACATTAAAGCATGACCGGTGCTTCTGTGCATGCTAAGCAAAAGTTCAGAAGGTGGACTGTAAATGCTTCCAGCTCAGGCCAACAGCATGAGAGGAGGGGAAGTAGCAGAGTGCGATGAATGACAGGCTGTTTCAAAGCAAACTGTGGTGGAAATCCTGGCACTGCCGTCTAAAAACTGGAACCCCCACATTGTGTTTTAATGCCCTTGAATCATCCACTGCTAACATGGGGGCCGTGCCAAGCTGGCACTGAGGCTGGCACCACTTGTGTTGGCATGGTGATGGGCCATTGTTAGAGAAAGGCCTTCAGCCTACCCTGGCCTGAAAAAGAGCTGCAGCACATCGAGCACCAGGCACACATTATCCTGTTTGACATTGTGTGACATTGTGAGTGTGTGTGGGGAGAGTGTAAGCATGATCTGAGCGTAATTTTTAATGTATTTGAAGTCATTTTATTTTGATTCTTTTTTCAACAACAACTATTTAGCTCGCCCTCGATCTGTTTCTGTTGTAAGAAGACACGGCTTCTAAAAGGGTCATCCAAATTACCTCTCTTTTGCCCAGCTTGAGACAATGCTCTGTTAAGGTGTGCTCAGTCTGAACTTTATTTTCCATCAGCAAATTTAACCACTAGAGTTTTTGGACTTACTGTTTATTAACTCATACACTGTGACCGATCTCAGAACTCACCAGAAACTTGAGTTCTTTCTCTTAATTTTTCCTAGTGGCATCATTAATCCTCAGCAAAACACAATTTCTTTTAACAGTGTTAAACTTAAATACACACCCTGTCCACCCAATAACCTAAAAGTAAATGAAATGTAATTCGTCCTGCCTATATAATTTAAACATGACAAATTCATTGTAAAATTGGAAATGCAGCCTATCAAAAAACATTGGCTCTAACAAAGCTGTTCATAGTGAGGATTGTGGATTATCCAGAGTAACTGGGACACTGTCTCTGGATACAGATCTCAGAGATCTCAGAGTGGGATGTCACATAACCTGGGAACAGAAAACTGAAACTATCTGCATGGTTAGTAGCCCCATTTGTGACCTCCCCACTAAATGCGTTGGTGGTTCGGGAGGAGAAAAATCTAAATGATGCTATTGTAGCATTAATCCACAAAAGTGGGATGTGTCTTCAAAGGTATTTTTGTGATCCCACAGGTGTCTATTGTCTGTCCAGAATGATAAAATGCTAAATCAACATTTAAATATATTTTCACATACTGCTCTTGTCACTGCCGCATAAATTTGGAGTAATGTACGGAGTACTGGTGTCACAAATAGGGCTACAAGGCCCTGAAGGCAAGTGAGAAAATATGTTTTGTTATTTGGGTTCGGAAAACCTTGCAGGGGGAATTTTTTTCAGCGTACAGATGCATAGCTTTGTGTATCAATGAATGTATAAAACAAATTGATCTGTGAAGCTCTCTCTGCAGCTGTAACTGCCTTCTTCTCCTACTGCAGACAAGTCCTTCACCCCTTCCCATTATTCCAAAATGAAATGTGATGTTAAGACACACTTCATTTCCTTGAACAACAGGTGACTGCGGTTGCCTCATCACCACCCATTCTTCTCGTGCATGGCTGTCTAGACCATGTGTCACCCCTCAAGTGTGCTTATGAGGCAGATAATGTCACTCAGGTCCAGGCAAAGGGGCGATTTCCCTATAAGTGCATCTCAGAAAGGAACCTTAAGAGTGTGGGCGATGGAAGAGGTATTTTCCATGTCACAAAGAACCTTATCAGAATGTAATTTTCATAACCACCGACGGAGATATGCCTTATTGTATTAAACGGAAGAGCGATTTAATGTGATGTACGCTGCTTGTCAAAACCAATGCTATCTAGGTCACCCAGACTCCTCAATCTGCTCTGTGTTTTAACAGCTCCCAGTGTCTCTTATGATTTGGGTCAGAGTTAACGAGCATCATTCGTTTCTCCAGCTACTCTCAACTGTAGGGATGTCAAAAGCCCTTGACAAAAGCCACCCTTTATTTATTAATTTGTTCATTTTAGTACTACCTCTCTCAAGTGCAAAGGGAAACTTCCTTAAGGGAAGTCAATTTCATTTCTGCTTGCATTTCTTTATTTCCTCCCACCACAGTCTTTGTCTCTGTCTGCCTGTATTTCACAAATCATCTCCTGAGATGTTTGTTTCCTGCTTGCGTCAGAATTTTTACCTTGTGACTGGATTATTGAACAAAAACAGACATGCTTTGAGAAAACCTGATGTACGGCAACTCTCTCTTCCTTAACACTGAGCACATCAATCATGCAAGCCATTGATTTTCCAGTACAGGAGTTTGAGTGTATACTTTCACAAGGTACACTAGACTCTCTGGGTAACATGAAGGTACATAAATCTTGTCATGCAGCTTCAGTGTATTGGGATCAGATGTGATCTCAATCTTTTTCATGAAGAGAACCCATTCTTTGTCATTATAATCAGATTGTCAGAGAGATGCCTATAGCTTTAGTGAGATGCAGTACAGGTCAATGAAAACACTCCACCAGTTTCACTGTAAATTGGCGTCATGATCAAAATTAAGATGTAAAGTGTTGTTGCTGATTTCATAATTATGTAATTAATACACATCCAATACAATGGGGAAATGATGAATGAATGCATTAATTTGTTTACAATAACATAAAAACTATAATTTATATGTTTGATTATGTTTCGAAGAGACAAAGAGTTATAATTTCTAATAATTATACAGCTCTATCTTCCTAGTCGTCTCTGTGAATAAAAATCATTCATTAAGTATGATCAGATTTTATAGTCATGTTTTCCCCTCTTAGAAATATAATGGCCAATCTCTGAACACGAGTTTAAATCAGCTCATTCTTGAGATTTTTTTAAGCCTCAGCATTCCAGTAAGTAACATTTCCTCCTGAGACTGGTGTTTAATAGACTGCACAATCAACCTCATATTGTGAGACAAGCCTCTGTGCATCTTGCCACCGATGAGTAAAAAAGGTTGAACAGCCATCTATCACTAGATATGGCCAATTACGCCTCCATTCATGTGGTCCCGATGGAAGGCGCACTTTGTGTTTTCCAGCTTGCATGTGACTGCTGAGGAGCAGGGAGGCCCCGTCCCCGGACCATCTCTGTTTCGTCCTGGCCAAGGCTGGCATGGCCCGGGGCTGGTGGAACGTTTGTTCGATAGACCGGCTCTGGCATCTCGCGCTGGTCATCTTTGTTACAAAATGCCCCTTAGCTTATGGAGTGGGACACAACTGTCACAACCTGGCTGAGCAAAGCTCCTCTGAATATTCCTGCTGTGTTACCTTGTGTCACCTATGGCAACTAATTCTATATTCTCTCCATACCTAAGACCTGTAATTTGCACCGTTGTGAAATGTTAAAATTTTCCATGGCTGAACATTTTATTCTATTCTACTCTTATCGCAGCATCACAATCAACAATGTCGTCTCATGTGGCCTAACAATAGTCTGATACCCCTTGAATTTAAGATAAGGACAATTTGCTTTAGTTGGACTAATTGGATTCCTAGCTAGTGAGTGGTTGACGGGTGTATGTCTTTGGGGTAATGCTGCAATTTATTAACACAAACACCATACAGAAGTCATCGCAAGCTGTAAGACAATGGAGACAGAAAAAATGCAAGCGTGTACCATGTTAGCAGCTCTGTGAGGCTGTACGAATGTGAGCAAGCTGACAGTGCTAGCATACTGATGGTAAGAAGGTATAATGCTTACCATGTTCACCATCTTAGTTTAGAGTGTTAGCATGAAAGCATTTGCACTAAACACAAAGTACACCCCTGATGGCTTGATAGTTTTTGCAAGACTAAACATAAACAAACTTTTCATTGCTGATGACGCTAGATGAACACACAAAGTATCCACAAAATTGAAAACACAGTGTGTCCTGTAAAAACACGAAGCTAGGGAGGTAGTTTTGCAAATATTTATTTGCATTTAAATTAGCACATCCGGCAAACCCTTCAATTTGACTTGCGGTAAATGCAAATTCCATGGTCTTTGCCAATTTGACCGCATAAAATAAGAAAACTGTGTTGCTTTTTAGCCATTAAGAGCTCAAATCCTATGGTCAGTCGGGCAAACAATTGTTACGTATTTACCGATCAACAATCTGTGTTTTTATGTCCTTTCATTCTGCCTGCATCAAAGTGGAAGCTCCTGTGAATCTTCATATAATGCTTTTCTAACAATTGTCACTTTTTCTGTCTTTACGACACTTTATGTCGCTCTTTTGGTAGTCTGGCCAACATGACGTTACTGTAAACTAATTACATTGGTTTGCCAAAGTTGAACCACTGTTTAAATTTTGAAAGCTGTGCTTTAACTAGGAGCCGAGAAGTAGAAGACACGTCAGTTTTAACCCCACTTCTTACGTTACTTTATGCTGCCCCACTTTCTATGTTACTTTATATAGGTTAATTGGTCAGCTCAATTTGTGTGAATTATTAAAATTAAAACCCTCTGCTCCCAGCAGTCTCATGAGTGGACAGACCGTTAGACCAAACTCACTTCTAAAAGCAGATGTTTTATGGTAAAGTTTTATTTACTTAAGATATTTTGAGGGTGTTTGCCTTTGTTTGTGACATGACTGTTATGAGACAGGAAATGTGGGGGAGAGAGAAAGGGGATGACATGCAGCAAAGGGCCACAGGTCAGAATCGAACCAGGGCCGCTACAGTAAGGACTTAGTCTTGTACATGGACCGCCTGCACAAACAGTGAGCTAACTGGCGCCCCTTTTTCACACTTTTTAGTTACTCCATCCCTAAGGCTCTTTTCTGATTTGTTTCAATCTAAAATTGGTACATGTAATTTACTCAGTAACATCGTTAACTAACCTGTGATGGCGTGTTTGCCAGTTTACCATTTTCATCCTCTCTGGTGATGCCCTGAAGCCACAGACCTCTTCTTTTAGTGCCCTTCGCTCTTTAGAGAAGTAAACAAAATGTTAAAGTGTTTTATTTTGTTTTGTTTGGTGTGCAAAATGCTATACAGTGCTTGCTTTCACCAAAAGGGGTGTTGTTGTCCTGACAACAGGAAAGTGACATATGCCTGCTGTCATCTAAGCAGCTACAGTGGGCCTAACCTAGCTGACTGGGTCGTCATCAGACCTCTTGGAGACTGTGCTCGGTCCGCGCCAGCATTCCCCACTGGGTCCTACCTGCCCCAAGGCTGAATATCAATCAGGTAAGCTAAAGGGCTAACTGTTACTTTAAAGGTATCTGTCCATCAGGAAACAGCAGCCAGCAGAGCAGCCGGAGGACATCAGAGTGAAACCAGAAAATATTTTCTCCATATGATCCGGTTTCACCCAAAATAGTGGATAAAGTTGTGTTTGTGTGCAGTAGTCAGTATGGCCCACCCTCCAGAAACACTCTGGAGGAAACAGAACAAGGTTTGAGGTGGCAAACACCCAAAGACACACGAGGTACCTTGCAGTTAGCTAGCTTGCTAATCTTAACTCTGTCAGGGCTAGAAACGACAATTTGTGATCAAATTGAGTAAATTACCAAGCCTTCTTTTAGCTAGCATAAATATAAATAACATTTACATAAAAATGGATGCAGAAGAAATGGGGACAACTGCTCTGTACTAACATTGCACTACAAACACAAGCATTCCTTTTGATTCCAGCAAGGATTTATCTGAGGCAAAAATGAAATACTGTTGCCAAAGAAAAGAAGAACCTCTCCTTTCTTCTGCTTCTCTCCTCCTCCTCTGCCTTCCTGGCCTTCCAGGGGGAACTGATAGCCTCTGAGCTCAGGCTGTTCAGCCACGGCCCATTAGTTCACCTCATTCTGACAAGATGGAGGGCCTCTGACGATGGAACAGTCAAGTGTGCAAGCGGGGAGGAGGGGGGAAGAAAATACATACAAAAATTCAGTTTGGGCATGAAGCGTTCTCATTTACTTTTTGAACGAAAGAGAGGCCTCATTGCGCTAGGTTCAGCGGCTACAGCTGGTAAACTAAATAAGTGTTGCCACACAGTTGCTTTGCCGTGCAGATTTATGTCAGTAAAGGCCTTGGAGCTGTGCACTCAGTTAGGCGTCGCTCCAGCATTGCCGGGCACAGCTACGCAGAGGGCATTGAGGAGCTGCCCTCTGAGGTGCTCCTGCATTATATTTTTTACCAGCTCAGCTGCAGGATAACTGGGCCCAACTTTGATGGAAGAAGAGTAAGGAGAGAGAGAGTGAGAGAGAGAAAGAGAGAGTGTGTGTGTATGTGTATGGGGGGCCTCTTCAAGTCTGAGACATGACATAAATGAGCAAATACACTCGCGCTCACACAGCAGAGGTCTCAAGATGAAAATATTAATGGGGTGTATTTTGAAAGTTTGCATTTCTTAAGCTGCTTCTGCCTGTATAACAGACATATTCAGGCTAATAAAGTGTCACTAGTTCCCTATGGTGACAGTAAACAATAGCATGAAAACAAGATAGGCTACATTTCCAATTTTATTCATCTAATTCCACTCGCTGCATACAGAAGATCTGGAAATGTAGTCGGCATGAGTCTCCTGGACCCCTCTCAGAACAGTTAATTGGTGGATCTGGCTCCCCAAAACACCTCCTCTGATGTTACTCTGTGGCTTCCCCAAGGTGTCTTTAATTCACTGTTGATTTGGTTTGTTGTTGTGCTGTGTCTCAGCGTCTGAACAGTGTGTTAAAACAGGCTATTCACCACGTTCGGTGGGAGAGAGAACTGGGCAGGATCCAGACGGCCTGGACAAACACCATGTTACCTCACAGCCAATCTTTTCTCATTCTGTCTCTTTCCTCTCTTTTTGATTTGCTCTGTATTTATCGTTTTTTATCTCTACAGCCTTTTACTCTTTCAATTCCATCTTTTCCCCCTTTTCCCCCTCTCCCCCCCACTCTAGTTCTCTGCCCTCTTTTTCTTTGTCTCCCTCTCTTCCAACATAAAGCCTATTTGTGAAAAGAAAAAACGAGGTTGAAGCATGTTATTTTGCTGACACCCCCACCCCCGCCTTCTTTTGTGAGTTACAAAAGAATTGTGGATACCTTGGGTTGGTCATTATTTCATGCAGAGAGTAATTAATGAGACAATTAGGGTTTTTTTCTCCCTCTGTGTTCTCTTTGAACTAAATAAATAGCCAAAAGGTGTCCTCTTTAATTGCACATGGGTCATGGATATAATTAAGATACATAAGCAGACTCTTTGTGAAACTCGACTGTGAATAATTGTTTCACTGTTTGTAGTTCTGACTGTATTTGACTGTAATGTAGCATTGTGGACAGGCAATATGTCTATCAAACACAACAGTGATCCAGTGTAGCTGAGATAAAACTTGCCATGATCAAAACGGTTGAGCACAAAAACATTACCTGCTGTCTGTGAGACAGCATTAATGAAGCAGAAGGGAAGCACAGAACAGCTATTTCAAAACAGGAACCTTTTTGTTTTTCTACTTGCTGTCACACTGTCTTATCGATGTTGTCATGATGTTGACACACCCCGCAAACAATGTTGGGTTGAGTAGTTTCTCTTTATGTAAATGAAAAAGCAGTGTGACATATTTTGGACAAACTAACGTCAAACTTAAGTTTTTAATTCATCATAACTGTATTACTTTGCAGTGTTTAGAGATGACTTGGGGACTGTATGGAAATTATTAGGGAGGGAGGAGGTGGGAGTTATGTATTTTTAGGGACTTCTGAATATTTAGTTAATGACAGTGGTTATGAATTTTTACTTACTTGTTTACTTTGTTCAAAAATAGAGTGGCTGGCAATTTTGTCATTGTTTAAGTTTATATGGCTAACTTGTAAGCAAGCAGTTTGTTTTACACATCCAGCAGTTATGGAGCAACTTTACCATTCATTTGAAGACATGTTTATATGATACAGACGATTAGCTGAAACTCAGTGTAAAGCTCCATGACGCCAGTGACCCTTTTCACATGTGCTACATGATTATTATGAAAATACTGATTCTAGTAGCTCTAATTTTTTTATGATTACATAAATTGTACCAATTCAAAATATTATGTTATGACATTAGAGTGTAGGATGTAATATTTTTCAAGTCATGGGGAGGGTCCATTGAAAATAAACCTGTCAAGAGTCTCGCACCTTTTAAGAACGAAGCATAAGTTCAACATCCAACCCCAATAATTTTCGTGAGTGCCAACAAC
>JAPMOB010207456.1:0-18423 GCA_029875015.1 Lepomis gibbosus
ATAAAGATAGATAGATCTAGATAGATCTAGATATATATATTTACATTTACGCATTTAGCTGACGCTTTTATCCAATTGCTATACATGTCAGAGGTCGCATGCCTCTGGAGCAACGAGGGGTTAAGTGTCTTGCTCAGGGACACATCGGTGGATGGGTCACAATGGGGGATTGAACCCAGGTCTCTCACACCAAAGGCATGTGACTTATCCACTGCTCCATCACTTTGTCTGTCTGACTTACTAAAAGTTCTCTGTGTTACCTACTCTTGTGAAAACACAACACTTATTCTGTTGCTGTATGCACCGTGTGTCTGCAGACTCTATTTGCACATGACAACACGTTACACCGTTTAGTCTCCCAAACAATATGTTTTGTTTGTTTAAAAACCAGCAGTCGTTAAACTAGTTGTAAAAGCGCAGCAGCCTCCTCTGTCTTTACCTCACTGGGCTCACTGTAATAACTGTCTTCTTAAGACTCATCCGTATTTATGTTAATTCTTTATTGGCTCCTTCATAAACTTTATAACTTTAACATCTTTAATCTGTTAATGCACATTTTATATAGTTTATATTTACTCATTCGGCTTTTACACAAAGCAACTTACATTTAAAGAACAACATGCTAAGCATCAATAAAGTAAGAGATCTATGAGCAACAATAGATCCTAGTTAGAGCAGCAATAAGAGCTATTAGCGCGTACGGCATCAACGGAAAACATACTCAGAGGAAACAGCAAGAGCTGATCGAGAAGTGCATTAAATACAAGAGAATTGTGAAGGGGTAGAAGAAGAAGAGAACAGGAAGTGACTGTTTGGGGTTAGAGGTGTTATAAGAGGAGGTATAACAGCTTTCACATGTTTACATGATGTGGCTTATTATTTTAATGCTTATGCAAACAATATCAGTACTTTTTGAAAAATGTCAGCACATTTTAACAATTCAGCGATAATACTGATAATTTTGGTCACTATTATCGCGGGCAATAAAACAATAGCGATAATTATCATGATATAATTTTCCTTAATAACAATTGTTCAATATATAATTTGTTAGAATCGCAATCGAATTAGCACCTAATTTTTCTATTATGATGTTTATTTTGTTGAAATTGTTTTGAACGTTCTCCCTCCGATTCGTGAAGCGATCCACTGTTTGGCATCAACTGTTTGTCACGTTTCAACCATAAAGTAGTTTAACTCCATAATTAACCATCTGGCCCTTTAATTTTCATCCAGGAGCAAAACTTGAAAGAAATGGTTTAACATTTAACGTGATAATTATCGCTATTGAATGACATTATTTTTATTGTGATAACATTTTTATATAATTATATAATCTAGGGCTGCAGCTAACTGCGATTTTAGTATCCCAAGCTTCTATAGATTATTTAAACGATTCATCGATGCGTCTTGAAGTCGTTGTGGCGTTCACACCACCTGACTGATCGGTGACAGGAGGTCACACACACTACAGGAGCTGATAGCGACTGTCACCCGACGCCAAACCATGTTTAACGGGAAATGACGCGAACCTGCACACGAAACAGCTGTTTGTCATTGTAAAGATGGCAATTATAAAGACAAAGAATCGCGCTGTAAGGGTGGATTAGTACGCGCAGGTAGCAGGGAACGCCTGAGCTACGGAGAGCTGCAGCTCAGCGACACCCAGTTAACTCCTGACTGAGGTTCCAGCTCGCGGCCCAAAAAGCAGAACAACAAAATGCTCGTGGTCACATTTCCAGCTGATGTCTGCAGCTTACTTTGGCTTCCACAATCAATCATGATTTCTGTTAAACGGCAGAACACCGGTGCTCTGTGATCAGGCGCCGTCGTGCTGTTGCCGAGGCGACAAAAGTTTTACGGTGGTCGGACGGTAACATTACAGAGCTGTTGTTTTCGTTAGCTTGAAATAATCCCAGACTTTGGATACTTTCTTTTGTCCCTCGCTGTTTTCTCTCTTCCTCCACTTTGCAAACAACGGCATCATAATCACATTGTGTTCGCATCATAAGCGCGATGTGCGACAGTAATAAATGTCCCTGTGAAACACTGTGCTGTGTAGTTACATGGATTAAACGAAGCATCAAAGAATTTGCTTCGATGAATTTTATTAATCGATTTAATCGATGAATCGTTTCAGCCCTAATATAAAATTGACATACTTTTTTAATTTCTAGGTGTTTATCAATAAGGAACAATTATTTTTTTAACAGCAATGCCAAAGATATGTTTGAGTTGAGCTGATGGATAAATTTTCTAACTATGCGTGTGTAAAACATGCGGCACAGGACATCCAGGTAATTCTTTAAAAAACAAATGTAATCAACTAGGATTTGTTATAATATTGATATAAGTATTTGCCTTTTGGTCGAGCTGTTGCACCACTTGAACCCTGACACATGATCAATTCAGTTAGCCGATGACCTAAAAAGCCTCTTTTCCCTCGAAGATTTGTGTGTTATTTCATAAACCTCATAGATTTTTCATGATGTTAGCTGATGTTTGTCTTCGCTTCAGGCTCTAAAACAATTTCGGAAACTGATTTGACAATCGATTGATCGTTTCAGTCGGTTTTCAATCAAAAATGCCAAACAAAGCTTCTCCAGAGTGAGGATTTTGCTGCTTTTCTCTGTTTTACATCCCGGTAAATTAAAAAAATGTTTGGGCTTAGACTGTAAACTATTTGAATTTTGGCAGATTAACTGATGATGATAATAATGTGGGATTAGATTTTTAAGGACAACTGGAGCTGAAACTAAAACTACTTTGGAGAAGGCGATAAAATATTAGTCACAGAGCACAACCTGTTTATTTTAAAGAGTCACACAGCTTTAAGTAAATAAGATTTAAAGATTTTAAGTATCTTCGACATCCGGCTTTCTGCTGCTTGCTCTTTACTCACCATCACGATGATTAAAAGTAAAGACTAACTGATAAACCCAGGGTCGATTTTATCAGCTGGATAAAACAGATATCGTGTCGACTGACCAATAAGTAGCAAGAAACTGTGGAGCAAAATCGTCATAGATATGTTAGAGCACTGACAAGTTGTGTATCTAGGTCATAATTCTTTAATAAACAAATATAAGGCCTTCGTATTAAAAAAAAAAAAGTTTGCTTACGTTGTTGTCTGATTGTTTAACTTGGTGACAGCCTCGAATATTCAAAGCATGTCCGGCTTTACTTGATACAGTCTTGTAGGGTTTGAAACGTATGACTTAAACTATGGTTGGTGATAAATTAACATTAATGTTATTGATTATGTGCAGAATCATATTGTGATTAATCACATTGTGAATTTAAGCCGTTTGCATTTAAAATCTAACAACATTAGTGACTGAAGTCTTTGCTTTACAATGAGGAATAGTTTGAGAGCTGAAACAATTTCATACATCAAGTGATTTTTGAAGCCTGCATGCCAAATATGACCCAGTTCCAGCTTCTCATTTGTGATCGTTTGGAGCTTTACTTTATCTAATGCAATTTAAACTCTCATAATCATGGCGACAAGTGATGAGGACCTCGTGTTCAGACTTTTCAACTGAGTATCTTTGAATTTTGGACTCTTGGTCCCAAAAAAACAAGAGATTATTAGAACATAACCCACAAACTTTGCCCATTTTATAGAATGAATTTAAAGAAAATAATGTGTTAGTTCTTTACAATGGAGCACAATTATTTGCTTTAAAGCTCAGTTTGAGTATTTGCTCACAGTTCTGCATTTTCTGATGTCAATCTGTCCCAACTAATGTCATGATAATGATTTCAATCATATTTCCGTTTGTGTACTGTTCTTGAGTGTAACTGTTGGGTACTTTACTTGAGTAAATACTTGTACTCCACTGCGATTCAGAGGCACATATTGTATTTTTTACTCCTCTACATTTATTAGATAACTATAGTTACTTTGCAAATACAGAGTAATAATACAAAGTGTAACACAAAAACTAATAAAACTAATAAAATATGAAGTACTATTATAGGATAAGATTAGGGGGTAAATTCACAAGCTAGCAGTTTATAAAGTAATTACAGTTACCCCAATTTTTACCGAAGTGATACGAGTCTTAATGCATCAATAGTTATAATTCAGTAATTTGAAGCCATTCTGCAGAATAAGGACTTTTACACTTGGTACATTTTGCACCCAATATTTTCACTTTAATAAAATTTTGAATGCAGGACGTTTACATATTAGTATTTCTACACTTTTGGTATTCCTACTTTCACTTAAGTGAAATTTCAGAATACTTCTTGAACCACCGCATATCCATCATACCCCCGGAAGAAGAAAGCGGACCCCAGGAAGAATAGCTGTGGCTTCGGCTGCAGCTAATGGGGAGCCTAATAAATGAAATGAAAAATACCATGCTACTTTATACTTCTACTGCATTTCAGAGGGAAATATTGCACTTATCACTACATTTATTTGAAAGCTAGGGTTACTAGTTACCTCTCAAGTTAAGATTTGACATTAAAAACATTGCATCAGCAGGTGAATAAATGATCATTAGTTGCAGACTTACACAACAGTGGAGCACAAGTATTCACTTTAAAGATGTTTTTGCATACATTTGCTTTATTTGAACATATAATTACTAATATTAAGGGAGGCCTACTGAATGCAACCATATGGAGGCATTGCCTAAAGACATTATCAGTGGTCATCAGTAGTGATTAAAACTACAAGAAAGCCCATTACTGTGCCTCTGTGTACTCACTTTGTCCGAGTCCAGGTCGGGGTCCTCTTGGCACAGTCGGAACAGGAAAGATTTTGGGTCCCTGCACAACGTCTGTTTGGTCGTGATGAAGTAGGTGCCCCCGACGTTGAGCCGAACCCAGCGCGAGCCCGGCTTGTCCGCCGCTTCGGACGGGGAGCTCGGGTTGCTCTTCACCGGGAACCCGAACACCGACCGCCCGCCGCTGCCGCTCGACACCCCGCTGGGACTGAGCTGGCTGCTCCGCGGAGGAACCATGAGAGTGGGAGAAGCCAGGCGCACGGAACCCCGGACATCGCGGTGCTCGGGCTGCTCTATGGTGCCGGTGCCACTCGATTCTACAACATGCAGTTCAGCCATGTTTTCTTCGTCTGTAAAAACACACAACCGCACGATTAGCTAACGATTCACTGCGGGGAAACAAGTCCTCGCGGCCGATTTGTAAACAGAGCGAGGATATTTTTCTCCGACGGGTCGGCTGGCATCAGGGCGTTGCTGCTCACACTCGACCGCCTCCACCTTTAACGCCAAAGATTAGGACACAAATAAGACAATCAAAGGCTGTGCGATGTTTGCAGCATCGCGTCTAATCGTTTCTTCCCGAGATAAATTGCTCATTCTTGTCTATTCAAACGTTAATCAGAGATAGGCAATTCTTCCGGGGTTGTAACGTGATTACTGTTTACTTCCGCCGTGTCATCGTTTTTTCAAAATAAAAGCAAACACTTGACGTTTGCTTTACTGGGATTTCGTTTTGTTGTCTTTATCTGAAACGTTTTAGACTCTAAATAAATACGTTTGATTAATACGAAAATATGCAATATGTCATTTGGTGGCTCTCCTCTAAATGTTTTTGCTTAACTAGTTTTCACTTGGTTTTCATTAGCTTAGAAACCAATCATGGTCCAACATGCAACAATATTTGTATACTTACAGAGCAGAAGGAGCCGTTTTATGTGTTTTTTTTTTAAAAAGTTAACATTGTTGGTCAGTTTTTTGTATGGAAAAACCGCAGGCCTACCATAATCAGAGTAGCCTATTGTTAGGGTACATGTAATAACATGTCTTTATATGGTGGCTTTGAGAGGCAAAACACCACAACATCTATGAAAACAAATAGAAAAACTGAACATTACAACATTACAGAAAAATACACTGACATGATGCATGGCGTTTCCAAGTATCTGCTTTTTATGTGCATTTTCAATTCAAGTGAAAACAGAAAAGTTGGTGTCTCGGTAAAAAATAAAAAGTGACAAAGTGCAATGGAAACAGTGAATGAATCATGACGTACATGAAGCATGACGTCAACGTCCCCCTCTACTGAAAATGTTGTTTTGTTTTCTCATTGTTACTACACTTTTATGTTCCGACCTAGTCAGAATCGGAATCAGCTTTATTTGCCAGGTATGTGTACACATACGAGGAGTCTGACTCTGGATTGTACACAAAGTGCTCGCTCATACAATAATACAATAACACAACAATAAAATCAAACACAGGCTGTAGTATAGAGACGAAAAATATACACATATACACGTTGTTTACTTGAGGTAGGTGGTGTATGGTCATCTATAATCACTGTCCAACATGCAACAATATTTGTATATTTACACAGCAGAAGTTTTATGTGTTCTTTTAAAAAGATTTTTTAACATTCTGGTTTAGTGGGTTTATGGGGAAAACCATAACCCTATCAGACACACATGTGTTATCCAAAGCAGAGTAGCCTATTCTTAAGGAACATGTCCTAACACGTCTCTATATGGTGGCTTTGAGAGGCGAAACACAACAACATCTATTAAAACACATGAACAAAAGTGAAAATAAAACGTTACAGAAAATACAATGACATGATCTATGCCGTTTCCAAGTATCTGCTTTTATGTGATTTCCAATAATATGAAATGCTGGAAATTAAAAAAAAAAAAGAGTTAAAGGATAAATAATAATAAAGTCTTGATGTTAGGCTAATGATGAAAAGTTGGTGTCTTGGTAAAAGGATAATGTGATAATGTGAAAATGTTTTTTGTTTTTTTTGCTTATCGTTACTTCGGTGTTTAACCTTCTTGTTGTGACTAGCCAATCATGGTTACACATACAATAATATTTGCATATTTTCAGTGCAATAACAGTAGTTTATCATGTTTTTTAAGATTTTTAATATTCTAATTTAGCTTTTTTTAAGGGATAAACTATATAGGAAACACATTAATTATTATAGCACACGTCTTTACCTGGTCTTAATATGTCTTTAGGAGAGAGTGGGGTGATTTGATCCTGAGGGGAAGTTGAGCCATCGCTTGTTTCTCGGCAACCACAGACAAAATTGGTTACATGAATACACGTTTTTCAAGAGTTGATCATCTTACTCACCCTGTGGTGGAGAGAGGTCCATGGAATAAATGATGAGCACATTTAGGATCAAACAACTGTTTTTTTCCGTTCAAAGCAAAAAACAGCAAATAAGTTTGTAACTTTCTTGTGTTATCCTCGACAGTTGTGATGCATGTTGTCACTGTGATGGCATCTTGTTATGCATTTATTTTTGTTACTGTCTAATAAATCAAATCAAATCAAAACGTGATTTTGTTATGTTGAAGGAGTCCAGGTTCTTGTATCAATTGCAGAAACAATTACAGAGAGGTTTGAGAAAATCTTACACATGTGTTAGTGCTTTAGGAAGTTACTATATGAGGCTATACTGTTAGCATGACATTAACTTTAAACTGCTGGATGATGAAATTTTGTTAAAATGGCAGGGACAGGGTAATTTGAGCCAAAAGACCTGGGGGAAGTTGAGCTAGATATTTTACTGTAATTTTACATTGAATTCTTATGAATCACCGAAATGATGTAACATTATGCATTTTAGACCAGAAACCCTCATGTCATGCTTCTATAAATGCTAGACAGACAGGCTTTAACTCACCTTGTGGGAGAGGTACAAAAATGGGAAGTCCATTCATCAGGACATGACGATCAACAGGATGGCTTTAAAGTGATACATTGATTTGAAACAGCTGCAATAATTAACTATCTAAATGAAATTGAATGTTGCGACCTGGCGTTTGAGTTTGCTCGATGAAATGACACTGATGTTCACGATGGCTCAACTTACCCCTCCTATGAGGCAAGTTGAGCTAAGAGTCCACTTATTTTTTGGAAAGTCATATTTTGAAAACAGTTTATTTTATATCTAAATTGATTATTCCCAGGGAAGCACCACATCCTGAAATATATGCACATATTTTAGTTGGAGACCTTACTGTCATGTCCTCACTTTAAAGACACATAAAGAGGCTCAACTCACCCTGCTTCCCTTACATGGTGGCTTTAAGAGGCAAAACACAAGAACATTGGCCGAAAGACTACATTTAAGAAAACACATGGATAAAAAAATGAAAATACAACATTACAGAAAATACAATGACATGATGTTTTGTGGTTTCTGCTGTGCCATTTTAATTCATGTGAAGGTGGAAAAAAACTTCAGGTACTCGAAGTGTGTGATTTAAACATCCACTGGAGATACAAAACATCAGATCTGTGTAGAGCGATGAGGAGATTGTAACTTTCATCAAATACAAATGCTATTTTATCACAATCAGCCATGACATACTAATAAATGAAGTGGAAAAGTATGGTGTCAGGTGGATAGTTTCAGGCTGGGCTAGGAAGCATAAGAGACAACAGTTTGTGTAGTTGGGAATCTCCACGTCAGTATGTTTGGACTTTGCTCGTGGCGTCCCCCAGGGGTCAGTGTTGGGCCCCAAAACTGTTTAGCTTGTATATTAATGACACATGTTCATTATCTGTTGTGGAAGATTGTGTTGCTTGCAGATGATACAGATGTATTCTGTTCATCTGAAAACCTACAGCAGGTACTAAAGAAATGAACAAATTAAAATTATGGTTTGAAATAAATAAATGATCATAAACTTGAATAAAACAAAAATAATGCTATTTGGGAAAGTTTGTACAAAATTTTGAATGAATCTTGATTATTATGTTTCTAGTTTTGTTGATGTGTTTTTTATGATGTGTTATAAAAAACACATCATGATGTGCTTTTTTTCTTTTTGCTTAGTGTTTTTTCCAACATTGTTATGTTTTGACCCTCAGTGCCACCATGCATTAGCAACAAAAAAAAGATACCAGCCATGTCCCAAACATGTCTTTCTGTAGATGAACATGCACCATGTTTATATATAAATTTGCAGAGGTATCAAAACAATAAAAACAACATTAAAAAGACTTGGTGACTTGATGGTGACATTAAAAAATGTATACGATTAGGAGAGCAACTCACAAATTTATAAATAAAGCTACTAATGTTTGATTCAAATAAGGAAGAGTAAAAGTAAATAATTATCAACTATTAAAAAGCAGTAATTATAAAAAAACACAGAACAAAATAAATAAATACCAACAAAGTAGATTGAAAACACACAGAATTGTTAAAAAAAGATCATTTTGTTTGAGTACGGTTACTGGGAATGCATGAAATAACTCCCTGCATTGTGTCCATTTAGTTTAGAATAACTGCTTCATGTGCATCATAAGAACAGGTTATAGATTGTCTGGGGTAAAACAATTTTTTTTATGATTTTGAGGTATGTTTCTTTATTTTGCTTTTGGATTTTTATCTGATTGGATTGTTTGCAAGTGGCCTTTTAATACAGTGAGTAAGTGGACTCAATGGACTAAAAGATTCAATGAATTCAAAACCAAATATCATAAAGGAATTGATTTTGTCCCTGTAGCGATTAAAACTAAAAGAAAACTGTGCCTTTTTACTCACTTTGTCAGAGTCCAGGTTGGGGTCCCCTTGGCACAGTCGGAACAGGAAGGATATTGGGTCCGTGCACAATGTCTGTTAGGTTGTGAATTAGATCCCTAGTCTGCCAGTGTCTCACAGCGATCGAGAGTAAAGAAATCCAAAGGGTAAACCACAAGGACCTCACAGAATTTGTAATGACCTTTTAAGCAATCGTTCAGCTGCTTTTACTGTAATACAAAGACATGACTTGTTTTCAGATGGAAGTGTGCACATTCTAGTGCTCACTCAACAAACCCGCAGTGGTTACGACATCGTGGAGGAAAAGTGGTGAGCAAAGATATGGATTAAGGAGGCAATGGAGCAAGAGAAGAAAAGGTTCTAAATGTGTTAATAAAGGCATTAAGTTTAATTCAGAGGATGCCTTTCTTGTCAATAACACTTTATCCCCTCTGTCTTTCTAATAATTATAATTAAATGGTACGTTGACTGAAATTATTGTGTGTAATGTTCTTGTTAGATAACATCTAGAGATGAGGGAGAAAAGGGAGGATTATGGTTTTTGGATGGTGACGGAAAGAAGACACTTGGGCCTACTTTATAAGTTTGTTACTGGATGTTAATCTGTTAGGGCTGCAATAGCTGTTATTTTCATTATCAATTAATCTGCTGATTAAGCATCAGATTGACCATATTCAACTTACATAGAAATAAAACAGAAAGGTTTCAGATCCTCACATCACATCACTGTGTAATTTTGGACTACTAACAGATGCATCACTTGGGCAATAGCTTGTGTTGAAAGATAATGATCAGACAAAGCCACATAAGCACAGAAATGGGGTGATGGTGATATTTAGAAGATTAAATCGACTCTACTATGCTGCAGCATTATTAGATTTTGCAGTTTTATTAGATATATTAGGCTTTGACGCATTCACATGTTGTTCACATCAACGTAAATTGGCCCCTGATATTTTCCCTACTCAGTCTCTGCCGGTGGAGAACGCAGAAACGAGTATGGGCAGCTTGTGAGAAGTGCACAAGAAAAAGACCTGGTGTGACACCAAAATGTGTGACCTCTCAGATTCTGTGACCCAAATGGGAAGTTAAGCGTCACTAAAAAGTACTTGGTTAGGTTTAGGTACTAAAAGTACTTGGTTAGGTTTAGGTACTAAAAGCACTTGGTTAGGTTTAGGTACTAAAAAGTACTTGGTTAGGTTTAGACACTAAAAAGTACTTGGTTAGGTTTAGGCACTAAAAAGCACTTGGTTAGGTTTAGGCACTAAAAAGTACTTGGTTGGGTTTAGGCACTAAAAAGCACTTGGTTAGGTTTAGGTACTAAAAGCACTTGGTTAGGTTTAGACACTAAAAGTACTTGGTTAGGTTTAGACACTAAAAGTACTTCGGTATGATTAAGAAAACATAGTTATTTGGGTTTAGTCACAGATTTTGGTGTTACACTGGTACGCCAAAGTAAAATAGAAGTGCCGGTACTTCGTACCGATTAATACTGGCCTTTAATATACAGTCCATGGTACTGGCCCACTTCAAGCAGTGGCTGTGACTCTAATTAAGAATATACACACATTGACACACATTTTTTATGCCTAAGGATTTACATAGACATAGTCTGTTAAAGAGAGAAAATTGTTCTTTTATTTCTCTATACCTGTTTTTGAAGCACATCATATGATACAGCATCAATTTTTGCTTCTTTTGTCTTATTGTAACAACTTACCACAGCATACAACCTACCAGTAGTGACCAGTGGGGCAGATTGTAACAAAGGAGCACCATGTATTATATTTGACATCAAGTCATGAGGTCTGTGATATTATTGTAGAGGATTGGATTGGTGACAATTGTAAACAACCCTTTTTATATACAGTTTATGGTACAACCATACCAGGTCTCCTTGTAATTAAAGTTGAGTAAACGATGGAAGGATTGGCTGCCAATGAATTAGGGTGTAGTGTGATATTTGACCTGTGGGGGCAGTGCGGCGCCGTTACCGTGTAGGTTACAACAACAACAGAAGAAGAAGAATTGAACCAGTGGTGGGCGCGTTCGGTACCTGCTGCTCTCTGTGCTGTTGTATTGTGCTAAACACGGCTGACAGGTAAAGTGCTGAGACTTGGCTTAGACCTGTAACAAGGCTTATGATTACTGAGCCATTATAGCTGTTGAATTATATATTTCATACGGGATAACCTAGCTGCGCAGTTAGCATCCTCATCTTACTGGCCAGTTCATTTTACCCGGGATTGTCTGTTTAGCTAGTTAGCAAGCTAGCACCAAAATAACGTTAATTGTGATCTCAGCATCACTATAAGCTCGTTAAAGACGCATGATGCAGCCTTTAAAATCGCTAGTTGAGACCTGATGCCTGTCATTATGAGGCAGAAGCACTGATGTTGATTTCAGCTAAGCTAGGCTATTCTCCCCATCTCTGTGTGCTGTTGTCATTCCAGCTGCCTGAGCCATGAGTGAGTTCAGGATCCACCATGATGTGAACGAGCTGCTCAGCCTGCTTCATGTTCGGGGGGGAGATGGAGCAGAGGGCTACATAGACTTACTGCAGAAACACAGGACTCCCTATGTCACAACTACAGTCTCTGCTCACAGTGCAAAGGTGCGTACAAGAAACACTTTAATGCAACTTTTCAGGCGCAGAAACTTGACCATAATGCTCTTAAATTGAAAACTGATAACTGTTTTCAAGAAGGCCCAGTCAAGGCTATTTTGTTCTAAGCAGAAATCTGCTTTATCCTTTTTTTAATCAAGGCATTATAGCCAGTGTTCTTTTTATGCTGTGCTTTGCTGTGCAGGCAGCATTACTAGAGATGATATAAATATGATAATTTAGTTGATTAAAACGCTGGCTCTGTGACTGCCTTTGCCCCGGACCCACTGGAGGTAATCATAGACAAGAGAAGTGCCAAACTAAAGAATGTCATGGATCTTGTAGACCATCCACTCCAAAGTGTCCTCAGGACACTTAGCTGTTCCTTTAGTGGCTGACTGAAGATGCCCCGGTGTTCTACCGACGGTCTTTATCCCAACAGCAATTAGCTTTTTAAATGAATATTTCTAAAGTAGATTTTAAAGTTTTCAGCTGGTCCTGTTTGTAGCAACCTGTCAGCTCTAATCAGGATTATGCAGGCTTTCATTAGGTGCATTGTTTTTTTAAACTTTTTGTTCCGTGTGCACATACTGGTTGTCTTTTCTGTTCATATTGTATGTTGTCTGATGTGAGCTTGTGGCAATTGAGTTTCCCCATTGAGGATTAATAACGTTTTCTAATCTAATTTAATCGAATGTGCCATTTTGCAGGCATTGCTAGCCAACAAAATGTTTTTGGCAGATGTGCCTGCAACACATGGCGTACTTTGTCTTTTATAATGTAATTTGTGAGACTTTTTTTCAGCTTTTGCTCTGTAAAAAATGTAAAACTTGTAAAAGAGAGCAGGAGAAAGAGAAAGAAAGAGTTTGTATGATGGGAAACTTGCAGTAAGTGGAGTTCAGACTTGTATTGCATGAAGATAAATACTGTAAATTACTGTAAAGAAATATGCCTATGCATGTGTTCTTGCATGTTTTATATATTTGCATGTGTCACACACATGTCTAGATCTGGACAAAAAATAATTATGTGGATTATCCTACGAAGATAATAACTGATGATCTTTTATTGAAAAATCCTGGTTAAGCGCTGGGGGAAACGCACTGCAGTATGTTTCTTTTAATAGATGTCTAAAGATCAAATGTTTGTCTTGTTGGAGTCAATTAAAGACCATTAATACCGACAGGATAAGGGTTGTGGTGGGATTTGATTTTCTTCAGACTACATGTTCATCTCGCCGCTGTAAGCAGCACTTGTAGCCCTGCATTACATGACAAGCACTACAGTATTTTCTTTTTCATTGAAATTAACAAACAGGAAGAGGCTGATTTTATAGGAAGTAGAACAGTTACAGAGTTTAAATCAGGTGTGACAGAAACATATTACTATGAGAAGGACGAAATGAATGCGTTGCTAACTGTGGATATTGTCTTGATATTGGCCGTTTTATCTTTTTCAGGTGAAATTAGCAGAGTTTTCTAAAACCCCCGAGGACTTCTTGAGGAAGTACGAGGAGCTCAAGTCCAAAAATGTTCGAAACCTCGACCCCCTTGTCTATCTGCTCTCCAAACTCTGTGAAGATAAGGAGGTAAAACATCGTTTACAACCTGCTAATTACATGGGTTTATTTGTTATAACTTGGAAATGAAAATAATTTGTTTCACCCATTAGTTTCTCAGATTTAAAAGGATTGTGATGTAAAAAAAAAATGTGTCCTGCATTTTCATATGATTGTTTTTCATCTCTTAACAATAGCAGTAGTGTAAAACAGCAAAGTGAAAGTGAAATGTGCAGTTAAAGCTATAGTTTATGCTAATATCACTGATGTAAATAGAGGATTGAAACCAATTCATAAGCCCTTGGGTGTGGCTTGATTTGTTGAGCGTGTTCATTTAAACAGGACCATAGATTTCCACCAATGTTTAAAATAACATTGGTAGATAAATTGGCATATTAAACAATAGTAGTTGACCGTTCTCATCACACTATCTCACCGCCTTGTCGGGATGTTTTCGCAGACGCTTCAGTTTCTGCAGCAGAATGCCAAAGAGAGGTCAGAGTCATCAGTGAACGCGACGTCAACCACAACTACCAGTTACACTCTGCCTCAGACCAGCACCAAGATGTCCATGCAGGAACTGGACGAGCTGCGAAAGAAGCTCGGCAACGTGACGGCCAGCTCCAACGCTCCTCTGGTGAGCACTTACATGCGGTAGATCTGACAGTTAGGCCGACCCATTAAACTGTTGAATGCTTATCAAATAAAAGTCCCATTCGGATGGGATTTATTTCTGTTGGGTGATATTAATAACACGCACACATTACTAATCCTGTCTGGAGTGCATATGTGTGCTTTTCTTTCCATACCCCAACAGCCTGGATCATTGGCGTACTTGCCAGAGCTCCCACTCATCCTGGAAAACCTGGAAAACTGTTGACCAATTTTCCAGTCACGGAAAAGATATGAAAAATGAGAGAATACGTAAAATATCCTGGAAAATCTTGTCATCCTGGAAAATTATTTTAACTTTATGGTGTGGTTTTAGAAAGCTAAGGTTCAAGAGAATGCTGTGATTTTACTAGAATTGGTGTTGAGGCTGTTCAGTTATTTGTGGTGAGGCAGCAGTGGTGAAAATGTAATTCATAAGAAAAGCAGTTCCCAAGCTTAGAACATGAAGGACTTTCCCAAAGAAACAAAAAAACCAAGGCGAGATCATTTGTCATAATTTCTATGTTTAATAGATAATAGATAAGTTATAGCCATATACTGCGCGTCCTGTCAGTGATCCCTGTTTGTCATACCAGCTATACCATCACTGAAAATGTCCTGGAAGATTCCTGGAAAAGATCTTTAGAAACCTGCTTGCGAGTCGCCCTATAATTTAAGTCTCATCAGGATTCACAAAGCTTGTGAGAGTGAATCAAAACAGCAAAAAGTAGTTGGCCATAGAACCAAAACAAGCTAAAAGATGCTAAAAGGCTGAAGGGTACTGCAGAGGTGGTGATTATTCTCTGTCGCTTCGCTGCTATAAACGACCCCTCTCACATTACTCGTTTATTAGAGCAGCTTGAAATAGCTGGATGGGCCTGCTGGTGACGGTTTTCCTGGAGAATATGAACCAGCTCCTGTTATTTTCCAGTGGTTAAAATGCTTTAAATTCATCAGTCTCTCTTTTTGTATTCTGCCTGCAGCCTGCTGAAGTTACACGAAAGATGCTGAGAGACAAACACAACAAGAAGAACCCCACCCAGCCAAACCCTGTGTTTCCTAACTGGGTGTACGACCGTCCTGCTCTCCTCGGAGACTTCATCACCAGCCCCACTCCTCCAGCAGATGCAGCTGTGGCCATTGGTAAGCCAGTTTCATTTCTACATGCTCAGTATATTCCTTTAATACCGGATCATGCATGAATTATGCACTTAAGTGACTGTTTATTGTTGTTGTTGGTAGAGTTTCTAACAGTGTTATCTGCTCCCAGGTACGATGCCCCTGCCTGCTCAGGAACAAGCTCTGGTGGAGGACCTGCTGTTCGTCCTGGTTGGAGTTGATGGGCGAGACATCACGGCTCAGCCTGTGCTGGGGAGGCAGAACCGCTCTTTCATTGTCGATTCAACACTGGACATGTCCATCAAAGAGCTGGTTAACAGAATATTACCAGTTGCGTCGTATTATTCCACTATAACACGGTGAGCATGTAAAAATGTTAATCAACCCTTTCAAAATGTTTGCGCTCATGTGTTCATACACATTTATGGCGGCCACAGAGGAAACTTTATTGTCTTTGTCCCTCAGTTTCATTGAGGAGAAGTCGTCCTTTGAGTACGGCCAGGTGAACCATGCTCTGACAGCGGCGATGAGGACCCTGATGAAGGAGTACCTGATCCTGGTCACTCAGCTGGAGCACCTCCAGCGGCAGGGCCTCCTGTCCCTGCAGAAGCTCTGGTTTTACATCCAGCCCACCATGAGGACCATGGAGATACTCGCCTCTATTGGTGAGAGTCTGAACACGATTGGCCTGATTCTGTTTTGAATTCTATTTTTCACATTTACTCTGTAAACTGTTTGAAATGTGTGTAGACTCTTCTGTCCTCTTTAGAGATTTTGGCTGAACTGTGTGGGGAAGAAAGTTTTATAGGCTGATGTGATATGAGAAGAATCTCCTCTACAACTTCATATTGTCTCACGGTGTTTCTGAGGATTCTATCTGACGTTAATGACGAAGTTAATAGTGTTTAGATTGCAGAACATGCTCCTTTCTCTGTGTTTTTTCAACTGTGTGCTAAGGGGGGGATTCACCAGAGGCCCCACGATACCCCACGATATTATCACGATACTTATGCCACAATACGATATTATCACGACACTTATGTCACGATACGATATTATTGCGATTTTAAACATTGTGATATATTGCAATTTATTCACTTTTTTCCAACTTCAAATTGTGTCGCCAAAGGAAAACTCTCTTTCTTGTAAAATGAAAAAGCAACTGATTTTTATTATTATAGTACCAAAAAGTAAAATTCTCATGTACAATATGTAATAAAAGATCAACACTTGACCTGTTCAACCATGAAAACGACATGTAAATCACTGTCACTCTAAAGTTGAGGTGCATGTCTAAAGGGGGCTCATATTTAGGACTGTTGTCCTTAAACACAGCAGATTCATCAAGCGAATAAAAGCTGCTCATTTTTACCACTTGAAAGCATTCAGAACCAGGTTCAGAGAGATAACTACAGCATCAGCAAACTGGACAGAAATGTTCATAAAGATAGTTGATGTATTTCAACTTTTATTTCACTAAACAGTGGTTGAAGAAGTATTTGGATCCTTTTACTTTAGTAGAATTACCACACCGTGAAAAAGCAGCAACCTCCAGGTCTGAAAAGTGCAGCCAATGTGAAAGGGCCTTAAAGCTGCATTTCTTCTGATGGCCAGCAGAGGGCGACTCTTTCATAGAAGTTTATGAGAAAATGTTTTTACTTCTCAGCTGATTTATTACCTCAGTAAACACTTTTCTAATGAGTTTATCGTCTCAATTGTTAGTTTCAAGTCTTCTTCAACACAGCATGATGCTCATTTAGTAAATTATGGTCCCATTTAGAGGAAAATATTCAAAAAAGCAGAGTGTGGCTACCTTGTGATTGACAAGTCACTACCACAGCGACCTGTAAGGCGTAGCAATGCGTAGTCAAATTAATGTAGTGGAATAATACCAGATAAAACTAATAAGTATCGTAGCGTGGGGTGATTCTTTTTCAGGAAGTTTCAGAGAAGAGTTCCCAGAAACATTAAAGATCAGAAATAAACTAACTTAAACTAGTAAACTTTTTTGGCTTTAGGCGGATAGCACGTTTTTGAAATGGAATAACTGCTTCCACTATGTTCACAGCCTCCTCGGTGGACAAAGGAGAGTGTATGGGTGGGTCGACACTGAGTCTTCTTCATGATCGAACCTTTAACTTCACCGGTGACAGCCAGGCTCAGGAGCTGTGTCTCTACCTCACTAAAGCAGCCAGCGTCCCTTACTTTGAAATCCTGGAGAAGTGGATCTACAGGGGCATCATCAAGGATCCATACAGGTACGGTTTATAGACTGATGCTCGAAATAACAAATAACAAAACACCACTTGGACCACTGTATCTACATTTGTGTCCTCACAGTGAGTTCATGGTGGAAGAGCATGAGCTGCAGAAAGAGAAAATTCAGGAGGACTACAATGATAAGTACTGGGATCAGAGATACACCATCGTGCAACATCGGATTCCCTCCTTTCTGCAGAAAATGGCGGACAAAATATTAAGCACAGGTAAAATAAAACGACTTAAAACATTGTAAGAGCCTTTCTTTGACAAAATAATTTACTCCCTTCTTTGTTATTGTGAAGGGAAATACCTCAACGTGGTGCGGGAGTGCGGCCGCGATGTGACGTGTCCTGATGCTAAGGAGGTCCTGTACACCCTGAAGGAGAGGGCTTACGTGGAGCAGATAGAGAAAGCTTACAACTATGCCAGCAAGGTGCTGCTGGCCTTCCTCATGGAAGAGAAGGAGCTGGTTTCACGCCTGAGGTAAACAAATGTTAAGTCTCGGTTTATGGCACTACCCTCTTTCTTTTCTGTTGTTGCTACATGATAAATGTGTAACAGGCAAATCTGATGACACAATACTAATATCTACATGCACTATGTTTTAGATGCATTCAGTATACAACCTGACTGTAGTGGCTATATGTCCTCCATTTAACTTAAACAAAATCAAATAAAGTAAAACAAACTCAAAATCAAATGGCCACTG
>JAPMOB010207457.1:0-22961 GCA_029875015.1 Lepomis gibbosus
TGTTCTGTTGAGGGGAACCAGGGCTTAGTGAATGGTTTTTTGAGTATGGAAATGGTGTGAATCAATTGCTATGCCCTCTACGGTGACCTGATTTTTAACTCTAAATCAGGTGAAATAATTTAATCCTAATTTAATTTAATATTGGCTTGCTTTAAAATCTCAGCTTTCTGTAATTACAGATTAAATTCTGACCCCTGATGCTCCTAATAAATCAATTTATTGATGATCAGTATCAATTCCACCAGGATGAGGTACTTTACACTTGTTTCCAAGGCAAATGTGTGTTTTTTTGTCATTTTAGCTGTACAAAAGCTGGATATACATACATTAAGTGACATGACAGACAAAGTTTCAGCAATATCCTTGTTTGTAAAGTCAACCGAGTGAGAAAAAGGCACCTTCCAAAAGTTCCACAGTACCGGCAGCTTGTGACAGCTATCTGAAGGTATTACAGCAGGCTGGTTTAATCCCATTAACTCCTACAGTCAACTCTCTCCATACTACTTTGATTGTTGAAAGAACAAAGGAAGTTTGTACAGGAAGTGTCACAGGCAATCTCTTCACAATGTTATTCATGAGGTCATCCGCAGTGCTTTTGCATTGATCCGGTGGCATTGTGCTTCCTGTCGGGACAGCTTCTCTTCTCCCCGTTGTCGCTTGTTGTATCACTGCGTCAGACAGTGGAGGACTTTCAAAAGCATGTTGTTTTGCAGAATTTCATCGCAGAGTCTCCCAGGCACAGAGCAAGTCTTCCTCTGCACAGTCAGGCGCTTCAAAAAGATGCTGAGTTCAATGACAGCAGGGTTGATCTTTTATTTACCAGGTGTGTTAATGATATATCACTCCCCTCCTTCCCGAGGAAAATGCATACAGATGTGACTGTGGCGTTGCATCTGTTCAGTTGAAAGGAAAAGGAAATGTCGTATTGTATCATTGATCCTTCCAAATTTGTAAGGGTAGAAATCTAAAGGGAAATTTATTACTATTATTAATTTATTATTATTATTTAAGTCACACTGAAATTCTCCTCATGAAAATGTAAACTACAATGATACTGCAACTACTCTGCACAGTTTTCCCTTTTAATTCTTAAGACTTCTGTCCCTTTGTAACATTAAGCATTTGAAAGGACCCATTGTGCTGTTAAAGAGTAACTTCACAGTTAATGCACTTTACACAATCTATTGAGCCTGATCCCATTTCATAGTGCCCATTAAAATATAAGTTATTTTAGTTTTCCAGAAAATCCAGTTAGTCTGTCCCCAAGACCCCCGCCTATGGCCCCCCCACCCAAAAGTGTGAAAAATCTACACTACAATGTACCCAAAGACAATCCGCTCCTAAACTATGAAGCAAAGTCAGGGCCACCTACACCCACATTATAAAAGTTTGCAAGCATGCAATAGAGAGTATCAGTAGTAGAGTACAAATTCTACCTCCACTTTGTGTTAGAACTCATTCACATCCCCTGTTCTGTCACTCTTCACTGCCTCTGCCGGCCTCTAAGCTAATGTCATGCTTTTAAGTATCCACCTTCACAGATATTGCAACAATGCAATTAAAAGTACATTGTCAGTCAGAACCATATAGGCATAACCACGGGAGAACAGTGATGTGGGGGATGTTATTAGGGCAGATAAAATTAAACTGAAGCAACCTTAGCTAGCTTAACTACTCTGACTCACAATAGAGGTGATTTGTAATATCGGTATGTTTTGTCCATTGTTTAGAAGCTTCCTCTGAGTAATGACTACCTTCCGTGATAGGAGTTTTTGACAAGGAGTTTTGAATTCATCACAACAGCACAACTGGAGTGTTATCAGTGAGGACCATATTACACTGTGCCATTTCAGGAAAGCGCAAGGTCATCGGTGGAGAGACCTTAATTAGGGATACACCTCTGCACACACACCTCGACATAAAGGCTTGCACAACACATATACCTCGATGTGCCGACATCGCTAATTGGAAATGCCATCAGTTCATGTGGAAGAATGTCATTAATTCATACGCACGTAGCTTGCAGAGGTGCCGTGGATTTATCTCATTATATTAACCCGTTATTGACAAGCATGGATTTTTTTGCATTACAACAAAAACATGTAAAGTTTGTTAGCAAAAGACCTGGTAAAAGGGAGGGGGAAAATGACACAAACAATCATGCCAGCAAAGAGGAAACACTCCTGCAGAGATAAATAGCAACAACGGGGAGTGTGTAGAAAAACAAATATTTTTTGTTCTCTCTGCAATCAAGATGGAGACACAGCGTTAAATAAATGCAGACAGTTAAAAGGATACCACAAATGTCCAAAGTAAATGCTTGCGGGCTTTTGTGAGAAGTGCCTTAACATTATAGAATGATTAAAGCCTGTCCTAGACAAATGGAAGAAAACAAGTGGATGCAATTACTTAGGCTTAACAGCGTCACATGTAACTGCATTTGATTACAGGCTTTGTTGTTCAGTTAAAGCACAGGGTGGGATGCACAGAATGAACTCTGTGATTACTGGCTACAGGTTGATAGTGAAGCTCAACCTTCAGGAACGAGGAACATGAACTTATTTTCCTTTCATTACCATATTAAGCAGTGGCTCTGTTCCCTCCAGTGAAGTCCGTGGAAAGAAAGAGAGCTGAATACTGTGCAGTGTGAGAGAATTTAACATTTGTAGGGCTGTGGATAAGACATGACGTCAGTCAGGAATCCCACAAAACACGACTGACAAAATAAAACAGAGGAAATATCTAATGTTGGCATGATTATACCAGGACCCACTTATGCTAACATATTAGCATGTGAGCAAACATACAAGTGTTATTTAAACCTTGGTTACTATGCTCCAAAGTAACATCAAAACAAGCTAGTCAGACACACAGTACTGATATATGTTTGTCGTTTTATATCATTTGTTAGCAACAGTTATCTATTTACACATCCAGCAGATGGGGAAATTTTATCATCCCATTTAGGACATGAGAAATGCAAGTCCAATTATTCACCCAACAATATATTCAAATCTTAAAAAAAATATCTGAGTCGTTAGCTAGTGTACGTTTGACTTTATTTTTCTGACTTTGTGTCCTGGGCATGAGGCGTATAGTGGGTTTATGAGAGCTTTTCTGGTTAAAAGAGCCGCCATCTGGAAAATGGTTCGCAAGAGCAGTGAGACTGAACCAGAACAGTAAAGGCTGTAAAACCAAAACACTGAACTGAAACATATCCTCCCTATAGCAAAGTGAGACTGTAGAGTCAAGTTTCAATTTCTCTGTGGATTTGTCACTTTGCATGTAAGACAGTCACTCTTATTAGCCACTTTGGTGGGCGGCATTCACAGGGCTGCCCCCTCACATTTTGTCAGTCAAATCAATGCACATTTACAATCAAGCTGCATCATTGCACACAGAGCAATGCAGAAGCAAAATGACCACAAACTGGGCTGCTGTCAGCAGCCCGGCAAACGAGACGCTGCGTGGTGCCCTGGGATTTTATAGCTGAACTATGAGCAAGGCACTCACTTTTACTTTCTCTGACAGTATGGAAATCCGATGTTATCATATCACAGATGACAAGTAAAGACATAATTAAAACGTGAGTCTTACTGGTAAAACATGAGACTTATGTGGGCTGATGTAATAAAGGAACAATAAACATATAAGAAAAATCAACCTTTTCCCTAAAACATCTTGGCGAACTGCCTGTACACCTGTAATTAGAGTTGATATCGAGTATGAATTGATTCACATGGGTATTAGACATGTAAACATAAAAAAAACTTTGACCCATCACAATAGATTTTGAACTTACATGTTCCAGATCAGACTGGATTTTTTATTTTATTGATCACCCTTATTGAAGAACCCGTGGACCCATGAAAACCACACTATGTGCCTATAAATGTTGGCACACATACACCATCATAATGACATAACATTCCACATACAGAACATTTAACTTAGTGGCATTAAAACAAAAACACATCACACTTCTCATTTTATGCCCACATTACACTTTATTCATGCTTTGCAACAAAATGTAGATTTTGACTTTCTCTGAGTCAAGCTTTTAAAAGTGTAGAGTAAATGCCAGCCAGGAAGCCTTGTTTTATTAGAGGCAGCCTGGCATCACTGGCACCAACACAACTGGCACAGAAACAAAAAGTGATGAAAGCCTGTCTCTTCATTGTGCACAATGAAAGCCTGCCCATCAATGCATCGGCTGTTTGGCAGGCAACTAAAAAGCAGATTTGTATCTGGCCATTTAAACCTATGGAATCTACACTGTGTCATAAAAAGCAATGAGGTACAATTTGTATGCTAGAGAGGTGAGAGCAGCATGTAACTGTAGTACAAAATGCTAAAATTACTCATTTCAGTATAAAACATTCGCCTGCATAGTTCACAGATGGTTCCTCAAGGACTCTTCCCTAATTGGCCATATCGCACAATCCATTATGCAAGTCAATAATTAGCGGAGAAATTCACCAAACAGGAGATATTAAATTAGAGAAATGAGAAGCAATCATATTGAAATAAACAAAATTGACTAATCCCCCCTTAGCATAGAACTACTGTTAAATCAACATGAAATTTGAATAGGATTTTCTCCGGAATGAATGAACAATTTCACCGTAATCTTGCTTAGCAACAAAGCAAAAACAATCACAGAAGCCTTATTGCTTTCTGTTTATCTCCTGTGTCTGTCCCATCTGCTTTCCATTGCTAATGCTGCTGCTGCTTTCCGGGAGCTGCTTTTTTCACCAATACCCCTGCACAGTGGAGTATTAAAACCTCAGCCCAATCAGCGACCATTAGTCTGCAGCCCATGAGGACAGTGAAAAACATTCCATAGTGGTCAACAAAATCACCCCACTATGAGAAAAAAAGATGAATGGCAATGCTGTCATGGAGCTGGCTGTTTTATCAGAAATAAAGAGAGGATGATTCCTGGAAATTAGGCCCATGCTGTTATGAAAAGGAGATCAAGGTGTCTGAAGTAGTCTGACTGTGCTGGCAGGTCTCGTACAGCCTCATTTGCTTTTGGTCCAGAGAAATGTGACACGTGGATATAAAGATATCCATGCTATATTCTTCCACCTTGACGCAAATAGCCAAGGGGAAAGTCATGAAATGGACACACACACGGAGGAAAGAGTGAATGAGAGAGCAAGGAGGGAGAGGGGATAAAAGAGAACCAATAAACCCAGCCGCTGATCTTCCAAATGTGAAATGTTGAACAACAGTGTTGAACAACAGTTGTTCAACAGGTGTGGAAAAAGACTGAAACAACAGTTAACATGATAACATCTGGGTTTTCTGGCAAAAACAGAGGTGGAACAGCTCTCCTGTGTTTTCCATGTTTAAGTCGCCACTGCTTTGCTATAATCAGCTTCAGTGACAGAGGTTCGCCTTATCAAAACATTCAGAAGCAAGAAGAACGAGTCACAGCTACTGCATAAAAATCAAGGCACGTTGGCATGTTGTGGGTGCTCGACAGTAGGCCAAACAAAGTTTGGTAGACACGTGGAGACAGATGTAAAATAGATCCTAAATAGCAAACTTTGAAATACTCCCCTACGTTTAAAGGAAAGGGATCTTTTCAGTTTGAGCCCTTCACCACCTACTGTGTGACTTTTCCAAAATCCAGAAGAAGAGGATGTGAAAAGAGGTGTGAGGGTACAAAGAGAACATGGCTGAAATGTGAAGTAGGGGGAGGGACACATGCAAGACTAGTGCACGTGTTACATTTTTAGTGAAAGGTAGAGGGGCTAAAATGTGCCAGACCTTTAGATCATCAGCAATAAAAGACAAATGTTGTGATGTCATGATTAGAATTCTTAGCAGTGGAAACAAACTACAAAATAGTTTGTGGGCTAAGCAATGGTTTCTTTTTATATTAGTTATATTAACAGAAGAATCACATGGATACTTGTGTGAAAAGGAGAGTGAATGTGGACTAAATTCACTAGATGGTCAAATTTACTTTATCTGCCGACATGTTTAGGCAATAGGTTGTCATTTCAAATTAAAAAGGTGTTAATACGGTGTGTCAGTGTTGTGTTCACAGCTTGTTTAAATGGGCAAAAAATTCTGTAATTGCAGTTTTAAAGAGAGCTCATGGAACATTTGAATAAAGAAGAAGCACAGTGACACACAAAGCAAAATTTTAAAGTGTAAGTACCCATTTACAATACACTTAAAGGATGTGCTGCTTACCTTTAAGCCACAGCCTTACTTGATTAGCTAGCTATGGCCAAGTTAGCTAATGTTAGCTAATGCCAGTTACACATTGCTGTGTATGTGTCGTTTTCTGTTTCTGTTTTGATTCAGTCTCACTGCTCTTACAAACTCCTTTTCCAGATGACACATAAACTTTTTAATAAAACCAAGGCTTTTACATAAAAAAGACAAAATAATGAAGTGCTCAGTAACATGATGAAAGGTCAGGAACAGCTCTGTAGGGAGGCTTGGGGCCAAAGCTTTCTTTATCTCTTGAGTCTGCTCAGGGACACATGGTATATTAAAAGCGCCAAAACAAAGTCTAATAAAACTTTCAGACGTGTGTTGAGATTTCCTGTTGATGTCGCAGAGTTTAAAGAAGTCACATCTAAATAGGGGACTGAATCAAAGGGTTGCCCTTGTTGCAAATTTGAGAGTTTCTCTTTGACGTATCCCTGGAGTTAAACAACTCTCAGTTCTGTCCGATCTTCCTGTGATGCAGGCGTCATTACAATTTTCTTTCTGTTCTACTTTTTAAGAACGCTTTTTCAGTGACCTTTCCTTACATCTCTTTGTTCTCTTCTAGAACAAAACCTCAGCCATACTGTGGCACGCTGTAAGAGCATCCAGGCTCAGAAGTAGACATGTGGAAAGGTTCTTCTGATCTTTATTGCTTTTCACGGAGGGGAGAGATGAGTGCATTAGAAAGCCCTCTAGTTACGGACTTGGAGTCTCATGAGAAGACCTCGGCTCATCTTCTCAAATTGGCACATATAGTTGCGGCACCAAGACATCGCTGATATATAACATTCCTAAACATTACAGTAGATGAAGACTGACCTCTGATGAAAATAACACAAATAAACAGCTCCCAGTGGAGCACAACATTGTAAAAAGTCTAAACAGTGTATCAGTGCTGGGAAATGTATATGCAGACATTACAGCTGCATTATGTTCACATGGTATAACAAAAATGATCAATTAGTTGTGCTGTTTGTGTCTAAATACCCTAGTATACTGTGTTTAATAGCAAAGCGACTTACAATTGCTATATATGTCAGAGGTCGCACCCCTCTATAGCTTAAGTGTCTTGCTCAGGGACCCAAGGCATGTGACTCTTCCACTGTCCACCGCCACCCCCATTTTACAGGTTTGGCATCATGTTCTGTTGTTGTCTTTGCTGTCATGTTCTTGTTCATTCTTTTTTGCGCATATTTATTCTGTTCACTAGCAAGGACCACACCATCAACAGTTATGTTTATATGTTTTACTGATTAGCAAAAAGACTGTGAAAGGCTTAGACTTGGATGTTCGATAGGAAACCCGGCGTAGCATCCGGTCACCATGGACCCTCTCATAAGCATACGGACAGGATTGAGATGTGGTCCTGCTCCTGAGACTCTGCTAAATAGCTCCACTTAATTGTACTCTCAATATTACTGAAAATACCGACATTTCCTCAATGATTCCTCAAGATTTCAAAAAAGATTGAACGAATGAATGTAAATATACGCATATAAACAATACCATAATTACTTGCTAATTCTGATCACTGCATAAAACAACATGTAGAACAACAACAGATAAAGCAGCGAAAGTTTGTGGTGTAATTTGTTGCTTTCATGACTATCTGACACTTTCGCCGTAGCAGGGTGCCTCTCATCCATCTTACAGTGGGCTTCAAAGTCCCATAATCCAATGCTTCTATTTTCGTTTGTTCAAAAGACACCATCTACAGAGGCTTCACAGAGGCATACGCACACATTTTAATCTTCAGCTGTCTTTGCTTTTGTGATATACATTCTGTATATTAATATTCAGTGACAGGAGTCACGAGTGATGCAGATATTGCTTTGTACACAACAACAAAATGTGTATTTAATTATATTTTAATATAATTTGTTAACCGCCACACAGCATATCTCAGCTGTCACATACTGTAATTCTAACATAGGAATAACTCTTAAATAAATATTGTTTATTGCAGCCTGTCTGCTCCTAATATCAACACATCAGTCATTTGTTTAATGCTATTAGGCTGTCTTTACTACAGAGCTTTAAAAAGTTAGTTAATTTCACTCTACTTCCAAATTTAGTCTAGCAACCAGTTGGTGCACATCACTAAGGTGAAATTCAATATCTTTTAGCAAAGACAACCTACCGTCATATCCCAAGCTTGTTGTAACTACTAGTTATAGCAGTTAAGTTATAATAGATAGTAAATATCTGTCGTTAGTGCAGTAACAGCAAGCGCAGTGCATGAGCAGCTTTCAGAAATACAACAGAAGAGGAAGTTCACATTTTCTTAATACATAAGTCATGATGTCATGACCAACCACCATTTGGTTTCAATAAATTGTATCCACACAACAGCAGGCCACAGTAAAACAAGTTGGTTACCTTGCTTATGAATGATAATGTGTTGTTTTGGAAATGCATTTTTGATGCAATAGCTGTGAGCACTAACCTCTATGACAAATACATGATGTTTCCTGTGAGGGCTCTGACAACCCGTGTTGAGAGGGAGCAATAAACAGTGAGGCTGTTATCAGTTATATGAAATTACAAACAGTAATGCTGGATTACATGTATTGTTTGGTCTGATTTTTTTTTTTGCCACAGGAATGGCAACCTCTAGCATTGACAAATAAAACTACTAAATAGAAAGGTAAGGGAGATAGTAAATTCACTTAACAGCTATTGCTGAAAAATTTCATAAATTAATATAACTTTAATCTTCTGCAGCAGAAACGCTCCCCAGAGCGCTGTAATGTCAACCTTTGGGTTTCCTGCTGTGGTTATAATAGGATATCAGGCTGTAGCTGTGTTATTTTAGAGGATTGCTGGCATGCTTAAATAATCAGAAAATATTTTAATTAAGATAAATATAAATCAGCATATGCCTAGAGTGAGAAATGCTATATTGCTTACATTTCTAATTTATTAGTTCACTTTGAAAGTTAAAATAGAAATTACACACATTTGCTGTGAGTATCTGGTAATATTAAGATACTATAAGTCTTTTACTAGCTAATTTGCATAACTTGTTAATACAGCTGCAATGAAAAGCTTATGTTTTCAGTCCAAGTATAAAAAGCACATATGTATAAATAGAGGCGCACGTGTGTGCACAAACACCATTGACATACTGTCACTATTACTGGCCTGTGTGCATTGGTGTAATTGTGTGTGGATGGGGCCTGCGCTGCTGCAAACTTATGATAAGGACCAGCCAGTGTGTTGTGTGTTAAGCTAGGCAGGATAAGCCAGGTCTGTATGTCCTGCCAGAGAGTGAGCGAGCAAGACGCAGAATCCAAAAAGGCCGGAGAACCAGGAGCACTGACTCACAAGCCCTCATGGTGCAAAAACTGGAACACAAATTCTGCTTTTACCTATCTTTTGCCCAGACATTTAGCCACTATCACTCCCAGGCCACAATTTAACTCTGTACCTCTTGAGGCATTTTTCATCCGAAAGTGGAGTAATCTATTCCAAATATAAACTTGTTGCCATCCAGGCTGAATGTGTTCCAGGGTGTGTGAAGTTCATAATAACAGCTCTGATAACCATAATAATTACTCCGTAAATATTTCTCCTAGCCCTGCCATGGAGATTTACATCCATATGCTGCTAATATGCACTTTGCAGTCAAATCACTAAATCCCTTGTAGCTAAACGTTCCTTCCAACACGTAAAATACCATAATAAAATTCTTTAAAGAGGCAGAATGTAGCAAGAAAGCATGCTGAAGGTTGCTCCTTGTTTGACGTGTCTGAATAATTTACATCTGTTATTATGTTATAGGAAATGGCACAGGAGGCCACTCTCAGTCAATGAACCTTTACTTCCGCAGCATATTGAGATCCACTCATGGCCTCGGATGAGCTCTTCATGCAGAGGCCTTGGCAAAGAGGGGCAAATATGCACCTAGCTCCTTCACGGCTGCTGCCAAGTGGGTCGTAAGGTGGTTTGGCTGCAGCTGAGAGAGCAAGGGGGATCTGGTGGAACAGGACAGTAGCAAAAATGAGAGGTATGTGGAAGGGATAATGAAGGAGAGACATCAGTTATAGGGTTTAAAGCCAAATGCATGGCAAGGTCAAGTCAACAAACATGAATTTATTACTGCAAGCATTGGCGGACAAGGACGACAGTCAGCAACTTAAAGCCCCTCAAAAAGAATAACTTGCTTTAGTCAGCTCTAAATGAGGATAACCACACGTGTGTGAGTACACCATCATCCAGTGGCACCAATTATGTCCCAATTGCCGGTGATAAAGGAAGTGAGGAATAATCTTCTTTTCTTGTTGCCCCAGTGGGATATGACTTGAGTGCTGCACAAAAAAAGTATAAAGTTTGTGTTCTGTATCCAAGGCCATGCAGTAGTGAAGCAGTCAAAGCATCAGACAACAAGTAAACTAGCCAGCTAACCTGCTACAAACCACCAGTGACTATTTTTAATGCATGTGTCACTTATCTAGCCAAGAAAGGCAGTTGTCGATCCATTCATCCATCCATTTGGGAAGTCAGAAAGCAGCCAAAACTTAAAGCCCATGAGTTTTGTTTCAAATGTTCTTAAATCTTAATAAGCAACAATCAAATACTTATGTCAGTTAAGATGCTTACTTATCGTCCCGTTAAGAGGAGTGATTGGGAATGCAGTGTAAAACAGAGCAGTCTATTTTTTTTTTTTTTCAGAAATTGTAAATCACCACAACCACCAGAGGTTCCTCGACCATATAATCATAAACGTCATGATCCCATCCAGGTTTACGCCTGGCAATGATTATGACAGTGCCAACATACTGATGTTTGTAATGTTCAACATCCTCACCACCTAGCAAGTTTAGTTCGTTAGCATGCTAACATTTGCTAATTAGTATTGAACACTAGGGGTCTAACGGTACACAAAAATCTCAGTTCGGTATGTACCTTGGTTTTGAAGTCACCGTTCTGTTTATTTTCGGTACAGTGAGGGAAAAAATGCAAACATTAAATTGCTGCTGGTTTATTGTGAACTTTTGTAAACATCTAAATTACTTTACAATTTTAACAGCCAATTAGACATAATAAATTATATAAAGTAAAATAGAATAAGAAATAAAATACGGCTGCAAACTACGAACAAGTTCTCCACTAAATAAAATATTCTCAAAAAATACCACATATAGTGAAATAGAATAAAAAAATATATATATTATCGATTACAATGCAGCATTCTTCTTATTCTTTTATTCCGTTTATGAGCAGTATCAATCCCAGCTAAAAAGCCTGCTCAGATTAAAAAAAAAAAAAAAACTTTTCCGAGGTCTAAAGTCTGTTTAAATGCCGAAAGGCGTTTGCACTGTGCTCGTTTTTGTTTTTTTTTCCCTTCTTGCAGTGCCCTTCTCCTTCTCCTGCCATGACTATTTCTTTTAAATAGTTTCAAAATATCTTCTAGTCTCGTTCTTGTGGCTCCATGTAGCCCCATGACAATGCAATATTCTGCATTGTCATGGGGCTAAGTGTTTTGACACCCCTCTAATCTGAGCCCTTAAATGTCCCCTCCACTTTTCAACACAAAGTGATGTCTTTGTGCTTGGGAATAGTTTGACCAAGTTGACATGTATGTGCCCCCCTTCCCCCTTCCATGGACGTTGCCATGTTGCACCGTCATGTTAAAGGCTACTGAGCGCATTTCGTCACAACGTTCTTCTTGTTGTACTTCTGGTAGAATTTAGACAGTGCAGACACTCATCACTATGTTGAATACGTATGTATGAAGAGGACGAAGAAGAAGTAATAACATACAGCAGGGGTCGGCAAATAAGTTTTGCATCAGAGCTGTTTTTTCAACCAATAGATGGATGACCATACAAAGGATAAAATTTGCAGCCGTTGTGGTGGTGTTTGGTTAGCTCAATTGGTAAAGTGCAGGACTTTCACCCAAAAGGATGTGTGTTTGATCTCATCTCGGTAAAAAAAAAAAAAAAAATTCTTTTCGACAAATTGATTCGGCAGTGAGTGTCGCCACGTGTTTTTCAGATCACGGCATGTGCTGCAGTGTTTGTGTTTCCGTGTTTGATCCACATCCATCAACCTACAGCTTTTTCATTTCCCCTGTATCTCCAAGCAGAGGACATTTAGGGGAATCACGTTTTCTGACGGCTCTTTCAGTGGTGTGTCATGCAGACTACAGACTCTTTTAATGTTGTTGAGAATTTTTCAAAGTAAAAGCAGGTAAAACCACTAAAGAGGAAGTGATTATGTGAGTAACTGTTGCTGTTGTGACTGAAATGTATTTCAGCACCACTATCAAAGTATTTATTTATTTATATTTTTGCCGCTTTTAAAGCCAAATCTGGGAGCAGGCCAGATATTATTGCAGGCGGACAGTTTTGGCAATGTTTCCCTTGTCAAAGTCAGTGTAAACTTTATCTTTATTATGTGGTTTATAATGGACTTTGGTACAGACACAGTGACAATGTTACACACTCATGCTATCTGTCAATGGCCAAGTCAGAATAACATATGATTTTACTAAATAATTAAGTAAATATAATTTCTTAATATATCTACTTAAAGAAACCTAATTTCTTGACTGGCCACTCTCTGCTGTCTCAGCCATCATAGTTGTCCTCCGATCTTTGAAAAGTTAGGCGACAGTGTTCACAACCCTCACCACTAGATGCCACTAAAATTTACACACTGAACCTTTAAATAATCAATATTATATTTATCCATAATAAATGTTACGAAATTTTAACATTGACTCTATTCTTCAACTCTCCTCCAATTTAACTGCCAGGAATGTACCAAGTTTGAAGGAAATTGCCCCATTAAGTGCTAAAACATTCAGGACAAGAAATTTGTTAAAAACTGACAGCGGAAGCCACAACTATCAGGGCTGCCACACGTGAGGAATAAACGCACAATGCACGACTCCAGAAGGCAGTTTATTGATAGTTTATTTTACACAGATAATCACAAGAATCTGACACAAAGAATCACAGGCTGTAGTGCAGAGACGCAGGGCTGGTAGCTTGGTCGGTAGTAAACTGGTTCTATACATGGGGACTCTAAACACAAAGAAACACTGGAACACTTTCGCAGGGAACAAGTTGATCTAGCAACTAGCACAGCGGAGGAGTGTGACCGGGGAGGCAATGATGCACAGGTGGAACACATTAGAGCGGGGAAACGTAACCACCCCATTACCATTACTGGGTAATAGGGTGGGCTTGAAACTATACACAATGTGAGCAAACAAACACCAACAGAAAACACATGCAAAACTGGGAAAGCAGGTTCAAAAACTCTGAGTATAAAACTGAACTCTGAGCTGCCAAACTCAGAGTTTCCGGTTTCAGAAAGGTCGATCAGAATAAGTTCAGTGAGCTCTGAGTATGTTGAACCTGCTGGAAGTGCATGCGTGGGGATGAAAAAAAGCCATCATCAATGGTGCTCCGATACTACGATTCACCATGGCAACGGGTAAATAAAGGTGGGGCCTCCAAAACGCAGGAGTGGAGGATCAACACATTAAAAATATTACATTTTATACAGCTTTGCTCATTCATCATTTACCAGACTGGAATTTCCTTAATGCGTGATAAAGTGCTGGAATTCTCCTACTACTGCTACTGAGTCATACAATATCGTGTTTTAAAGCAATGCACTGGGAGGGTGCAATACGAATGAATAAACTCACTATCAGATGTTCATAAAAAAAAAACTGATACTGTGCATACTTACAAACGTGTGATGGTGGAAAAGTTGACTTTAGCAAGTTGGGAAGTTGCAAATTAAAACATATATCTATTACAGCCTTGCTCCAAAAGTCTTGGTTAGGCATAAATTACTCCAGTGTTAGATTTAATAATTAAAGAAATCATAAAGTCCAAATATGTGAACTGCAGCTTTGTTGAAACAAAAGGTGTGTGTAGATTCTTCTCTTTTGGCATTTTTCATTGCAACAGCAAATGCACTAAACAGTGGAAAAAAGTATTTTAAGTGCCCCTGCTGTGTGTGTTAATGTGTGTCTGAGTGTGCTTTCGGTATCTTTTAATGATAGACCCCTCACATTTACAGAGCAGGGTGATGCTGGATGTTCCAGTGAAAGAGCCCTGTAAACTGGATGTGGAAAGAGTGACGTGAGCGTCACTTCAAAGTGCATCTGCTCACACTAATACACAATCTCTCTTCATTCAAGTGACTGGGCACCATCTTCCGGTCCAGTTTCCAGTTCTTATAATACATCCATGCGTCACACAAATAAGAATTGCTCTTAACAAAGAGTACTAACTGACCTTGAAAGTCAACATTTACAGCTGTCTCTTTTCTAAAGGTATTATTTGGAAATGTTTTTTTTGGGCAGTAAGAGATTTTTTCATTGCAGTACCACTAGGGACTCCTGGGCTAAATTGGCAGCGAGGTTGAGTGGCAGGACCATTATCTAGCTCTCTCAATACATCCATCATCAAGACACTAGACTATTAGTCTGCCGTTAACTCATTGCCTTGTAACTCCCAACCAAGGTATAACTCCCTGTACAATGGCAAATTATTATTTTCACACTTTGGTTGTAGTATAGATTAAACCAACATGATTTACAATGTTAATCAGTGAGCTTTAGCAGTAACCTTTGGACAGAACAAGGGAGGTTGTTTCACCCTGTTTTAGTCAAAGTGCTAAACTAAGCTAACCAGCTGCTGTCTCCAGTTACATATTTACAGTACGGACATGAGAGTTGAATCTTTCCATTTAAGTCTTGTGGGGAAAGTAAGTGTCCTAAGTGTGAAAGCGTATTTCTGAAAATGTAGAACTATTTGTTGAAATTATTCAGCGTGGCTATATCATGATATTGTCTGTTACTAATGGAATGTGTGAAAGAATCACCCTGTGCACGTTCAAAAGTGCCTCATGGGTACCTTTGTTCAACGAGGTAAAGTCTTGACATGAATGCAGAAATCTCATCTCATTTGTACTTTTTTTCCCATTGATCTTTGCAATTTCATGTTTTATTAATACAAATGACCAAGCTTTCATTTCTCGCAATCTTATAGAGCTTGATGTGAATTGAGTGAATGGTGTGAATAATGCAATTAAATGAGCAATATTAAACTTTTTCCATACGAAGTATACAATTATTATTATTCAGATGACTGCCAGGTTATATTACGGCAATCAGCCTTTTCTTTGATTTTTAAGTAATCTTTCTTTGCCCGCAGAAAGAAACCCCTTTGATCAATGAAATACCTCATCAACATGCACCAATCTGTAAATTAATTAATATATCTGAAGGTTTTCTTTATTGCATTCAGATTTAATTTCGCTCAGAGTCCCTGTGATCAAGAGGATGGCAGTGATATGTGTCAGTTTTTTGGTTGAAAAGGAAAATGAAGTCAAGAGTCGTTGAGCATTAGAAGGTAATATTTTGAGCGTGCTGTTGATTATAGACGCCTTTATTCAGGCCGTGAAGACCTGATGTGAATTAGATGTACCCTAAATATATCAGGCATTTTTGAAAATCCAATTGATTTGTTTATTCACTGTGTGTGTAGTGGGGATCTTGTAAAGCAGATGAATAGTCACTGAATCCATTTGCATCCAACCTACTACATTTGATTTGAATAAGCACAAGGGGAAGTTGTAATATGCTGACGCAGTGGTATGAAAGTGAGCTGTAAGAAGACGTTTAACGTTGTGATACAGATTATTAACACTGAAGGCAGGTGTCCCCGAAACAAACTTGTTTATACAGTATTCTTATGTGGTTGTCTGCACGGTGTGAAGAGCCTGCCATCCTGTATAAGAGCTTCGTAGTGTTGAACTTGGTTGTGGTGACTCTACATGTAGCAATGCCGCAAACCTAATTACATTTCCCAGTAGAATTTGCGGCCCCTGATTTGCAAAACTCTTTTTGAGTTCCAACATTTTGAGTTCAAGCTACGAGGGGATGACAACAACAGATTTATTTTATGTCTAAATACTTAGTGTATATACAGTATGTGACACCTGAGGCACTGGAACCAAAAACACCATAGCTGCAGCTACTATCTGTTACTGCTAGGCAATCTTGTTAACTATGGTCTCTAAGTCATATTTAGCTATAATGATTTATTTGAGTTTGAATTCTGTCTGCATTCGTTTGTGTGCATGTGTGTGTGTGTGTGTGTGTGTGTGTGTGTGTGTGTGTGTGTGTGTGTGCGTGTGCGTGTGTGTGTTTGGGCAATCCAAAAATAGATGTGCTTACCTTTTTTTTATTGCACACATGCACTGATAACTGCTTCTCTGATATTTTTACCAACAGCATGCTGTTTCCAAAGAGAACATGTTCTGTTAACAGTGGGAAGTGTGAGTGTGTGTGTGCGTGTGTGCGTGGTTAGAGGATTTACAACCACAATATTAATAGGCTGTCCTGTGTCTCCCTGATAGATGAGCTGTTCTGGCTAAAGAAGAGGAAGAAAGCACAGGAACAAACCTGTTGGAGATGACACAAACAGCAGCAGACCCTGAACTCCTCAACGCCACAACTGTGAAAGTGGATAATCTATGTTTCTCTTGCATTTGCATAACAGCATTGTATGCACACCAGCAGGAACTCAACGAGAAGCAGTTTGCTGCTGTTTGAGACTGTGTACAAAATAGACATTGTAATTATTTGTCACTCCCAGAACATCCTGTGGCATGAGGAGAAAGATCAGCATCGTACATAACTAAACGTTTCAACGTTTAACCTTTCTCTTATGTTTACCCTCTGTCAGTCTGACTGGGCATAGTGTCGGCCCACATGTGAAATTGTTATTTCTTGGTGATTGAGAGGAGTTGTGGAGTGATGGTGTTAGGGCACATGTGATGTGAGGGTACTGAAGCATCAATAGTTTGATTTGCAAAAAAAAAATAAAGAAATTATATCATAATGTCAGACAAGCTGAGGTGAGGAAAAAGTGTCTGGCTTGTGGTATTTTAAAGTCATGTCCATGACAGGTGAAAATGCATGAAAGAGCTTGAGCTGCAGCAAATGTCAGCTTTTGGAGGACATCTGAAATCTTTGTAATTTAAGGCTACGGCAGTGTTCAGACAGACAACAGCACTTTGAAAAAAAGACAGTCCCCTTGAATGGGACCAGCACGTCGTTCCAGAAAAAATAAAATTTTTAAAAATGCAAGGTTGTAAAACAGCTGAACATGGCTCAACATAATGTGACATCCAGCAAGATGCAGTGCAAAGGCACATTCCCATAGATTACTTTGAAAATGTCAGATGTCTGTTTACCTTGCATTCGTCGAGACAAATGATCAGATAAGATTGTTGCTGTGATAACTTTCCAAACTTGTAAAATTATTTTTTATGGTATTATAAATCACTGCACAGTATTTTGTTGTGTAAGCCTTCAAAATCTTTGATCTGCTCTAGTGCAGCCCTTGCAACACAGTGCTGTTTTTGGTCTGAATGCAAAGCTGATGATACTATGTATTTTTATTATTGTTAACAAATCGCATGAAAAGTCCAAAAACGGCAATTACTACTAACAAGTATTACCTTTGTATCCAGAGTTTCATTTGCATTACAAACCCCAATTATTGTCCAAGACTAAGAGTCTACTGTCATGCCAACAGCTCTGTGAGGTGGAACTTGGGCACAGCAATGCTTTCAGCTAAATGCTAAAGTCATAAAAAAGTGTTGAAGATTGAATTTTGACCTGATGATGGAACATGAAAAGTCAGAAGCTCACCAGAGTTTTCACAAAATCATCTTGGGGGTGACATGCATGTTTGTACCAAATTTAATGAAAATACATTTGAGAGTTGTGGAGAAATTTGACCCAAAAAAAAGTCAACCTGATGATTAAGCTAGGAAAAGTCAGAGGTTCACCACAGTCTTTAGGATTCATATTGGATGTCCAAAATTTAATGACAATCCATGAAATAGTTATCTAGGCATTTCAGTCTGAACCAAAAAGGTGGACCCACTCACCAACTAATATTGCCATTCCAGGAGCCACACTGCTAGCATGGCTAAAAACAATAACAAACACATCAGTGAGCTACACAGTTGCACTGGCTACCATGACCAACAGTCCCCAACAAATGCAATATTTACTCCTGTATGAGTAACATTTGCTAACAACTACAGTGCCCAGATGTTTGATGGAGCACTTCTTTAAAAAAGGAAACTATATATTCTTGGCCCATTTTTAAAGATTCATAGATCCAGTACGAACTTGTGGGCTTGAGGCCGCACGCCACTGACAGGGTAAAATAGTCACAAAGGATTGAAATACGCACTAAGACACTGTTGGTTTTGGTCTTTTCAGGGATTTTTTTTCTTGAACAAGGGAAATAAACAGCAGCCTTATCATATGTGCAAAACTACGTTTTCAATTTATGAAAACATCAGAACATTGCTTGAAACTTTTTAAAATAAACAGTAAAAAACAATAATCAAAATGTAATATATATGATTAAGAAAAACATCTCTTTCCCCATATTGTTGCTTGTGTATTTCTTCTCATCTGTTGACAGATATTTCAATTACTTTGCATGTCAATACTGCTTTTACAGTAATGCTACCGTGCAATGCTATTCATGTCTACAACTTCCCAAAAAAAGACTTGAAAGCCAAAATAATTTTTTGTGTGTGCATGTTTTGCGAGGCTCCACCGAGGCCTCTATTGTCATCCCAGGCCAGTTAATCATGTTCTGGCTTTAATTCTGATACAAGAAAGGCTAGAAAGAGAGTGAGCAGAGTTGCAAGAAGAAACCAAGCTATTACATCTCTATTGATTTAACTCCCAGAGCAGCTGGAGACAAGTTGCAAACATTGCCTGGCTTATGCATATTTAACCAATCTATCCTCTGAAGGATAGATGGCTTTGTATGCAGGAGCTTGAAAAATGGGCGACATTTCCATAGATCTCACTATAGGATCTGAATATGTTCAATAGGCTTTTCTAGGTGTCATGTACGCTACATATAGAGAAATGAGAAATCAACACTGGCTATGGTAATACACAGTGGAGTAAAGCCAGATTTCATACCCTGTGACTGATTCTCCAGTGTCATAAATAAAGCAATTTTCTGGGCACAGATAGAACTGCCTGCCAGCCAAAAAGCATGACAAGGTTTGGTTTATTTCTCTCTTCTTTGACCGAGCAGTCGTTAACTCTGAATATGAGTTTAAGAAGTGATAATAATAACGGTGTCTTTGTGTTTGAGTAAGTGAACTAGAAAAATTGTTGCTGAGCATTTCACTGAGCATTTCACCTGCATTGTCACATGTAAAAGAAAATTGTACTTTATGCAGCATTATTATTCAAGGCCTGGTGATACAATCCATAGCCTCTGCTCCTGCTGCAGAAGAATAAGCACAACTTACTTGCATTTAAATGTATCAATTCAACTTAAATCTGACTCAATGTCTGCTTAATCATATGTTATGATTAAAGGGCGACTCTCAGTCTACTTGTTGTGTCTGTGAACACTTGCATATTCTGTTGGAGGGAGCTTTTCAAATTGTGAATAAAACTAAACCTCATATCATCAGGGTTGACTGCAGCGGAAAGCCCACAATCTCCCTGGGACTCTCTTCATGTTTTCCATCTATCTCTTCATTATCAACAACCCAGAAAAAAATCAAGGAAAAAAAAGAAAATATAATGTTAAAAAAAGAAAGATGTGAGGCTACAATCTTCAACATTCTAAAATAATTCAACAGATACACGTTTTTGTAAAAACCACAGGGACTGAGGTTAAATACCTTTTTACCACCAGATGTTTATCAGATTCTTCACCAGAAACACGTTTGCTTCTGCCAGTTAGCATTCTCTATGATTGTCAAAGCTTATTGGCTGGAAATGACTGTCTGCATCTTAACTGTGTATTGACACAGAACTCAAAGCCAATTTTAGAGGTGGCGTGATTGCAAACAAAGTCAATAGAAAGTTGCAATTGGATGCAAATTCCCCTGAGGCAGCATGAACTGACATGCACGTACCTGCGAGTTGACAATTATTGTACAACTAAAACATTCACAAAACTCTGGGTTTAATGAACATGCTTCATAAACCTATAGAGACAAGAGGAAAAAGGCGAGAAAGGCTGGATTTAAGTAACCGAAAGAGCTGGAGTTTCAGTTCAGGTCTGTCAGAGGATGATTTGAACACAAACACAAACTCCCACAGTGTGCCAATGTGTCTGTTGCTTGCTAGCTTCAAGTTAACTTTAAGTTAGCTTTAATATTGGATGATTGATGAGAGGTGAGACTTTCTGGGGGAGTAACCCAAAACAATGAGCTACAAGTTGCAAAGACCTGCAGTTGTTGCTTCTCAGTGAGTTTGGCGCTATAAGCACATTGCTATTACAATTTTCACGATTATCAACCTAACACGGCTATAAATGTGAGGTAAACTGCGGTTAAATTAAAAATGAAAATGGAAAAGGCACACCTTCTGTCAATCCAATCCCATTCAAGCCAAGTTAAACTTGGGATACGGGAATTACAGGTTCAACAACAGACATTTCCGTGAATGTTAATGTACGTACTCAGAACATTCATCTTATTAGCGGTTATACTCAGCCGACCAATCTTTAGTACACTAAATTTCCTCATGCTTAATAAGGCATCACACATCTGGTCCAGTCTTGAGGGGTTTGTTTACCCTTGGCTAATGTTGTATTTATCTTTAATTGCATTCTCCCTTTGGGTGCCAGAACACCAGGAGCTACAGTGCAAAACTGGTTTGGTTATTTAAAATGGTGTGAATTTTGTGCACTTATTTAAAAAAAAATAAAACAGTTTCACCTTTCTGACTCAGTGTCTCTTTGTCCTTGGTAGAATAGATGTTAATCTCTTTAATTAATTGGGTTAATCAGAATTCTCCCACACAAAAAACTTCAAATGAAGCATTCTTCATTATCATATTAGTAAAGAATAGCACAATCTCACATCCTGGAGTCCTGAAAACACACACACAGATTATTAAATACAATGATATGGAGATGAGACCTGAGGATGGAATGCAGCAACAAAGCTTTTATTCTCAATTATTGTACAAAATAAGAAGTTTTTGCTGTGACAGTGTTTTTTCTTTCCTTCATAAGAAACCATTTTGTGTCTTTTATTCTTCGTTCTTTGTGTAAAGTGCTTTCATATCATTGCTACTTTACATTATAACTCATATATTTATATACTTGACACCCACAAAAAGAAATGTTAAAATCCAAAAGACAATCATCATATTTAAAATGGGGTCCTTTTTGAACCATGTTTGATCTTCAAAGTCTTTAACCACTGACTTTGAGGTGAGGTTTGAGGTGAGGAAAGACTTCTGAAAGCAAGAGGCAAGTCAACAACTTTTGTCAGGGTTTACCACGTTCCACGCAAGCATGTACTGTGGCTGTGTTAGTGTATAAGATGAAATTTGGATGTGGAAATACATGTAATTGAGCTCGGAATATGTTTCTGTTAAGATTCTGCTATGTTTATGGCATTCTTTATCAAATGGTGGATTGAAAGTAAAAAATAAAAACTTCATAGTTCTTCTTCAGAGCTGCTGTTTTCAATGATGTTGTCTTTTGTCTCCATTTGGTTGTCTGTGGGTTGTCTGTTGACATAGTTATTAACCTGTTCAATGCCCTCTCTGCCACTGTGAGAAGCGAGTGGTCATTCACCACAGCCTAAAGGAGGACAGAATGAAAAGGCCTCCTTCAGAGGTGAGTGATAATATTTTATGGTCAGCATTGTACATTTGAGGATGGGATTCATCCCTGCTCCTGAAACTGTGGGGAAGTGACTAAGAGGAAGCTGCTCTTAAGAGAAAAGTGGCTCTGAAAAGGGCCATTGTGTTTAGTTTTTCTCAATCGATTTGGCACATTTACTGGAACAAACTTAAAAATGTCAAAACTCTAAGCCACACCACTCTCCAACCAGCCTCTGTTGTTTCACTACTTCCCAGCCATCAGGAAGCTCTCCCTTAAACTGAACACAGCTATGCCTGCTTCTAGCGCATGTGAATGGCTTTTTAGCTGTACTGGTTTACTTTTCACATCCAAACAAAGCCGGATAGACTGTTAACTTAAAAAATCAGCTCCTGCTGAAAGTGAACAAAGCTTCAGTGAACTGCAAGATGGGCTAACATGTAAAAGAGTTCACACTAATTATGTGTCCTATGCAGGTGCAAAAACAGGGTGGTTTGAACAGACAAAATTCCTATATATGTATTAGCACAGGAAAACCTGCATGGCAAAGAAAATGCCTGTCGCACCTCCAACAGTGCCATCAGGCCAGTTGCAGGGTCATCAGCCGGGAGCCACCCTTCATTGATGTTTCGCTCCATTATTCCCGAAAACAACTTGGGATGGTGGAGCAACGGCAGGGACGTCTCCCTGCCGCCCCCTGCAACTGACCCTAGTGTGCTTAAGACCCTTGCCTACCCCACGCATTATCTTTCCTCCTCAACCAAAGGCAGAAACTCCCTTTCTCTGCCTCCTCAGCCAGCTCCTTTATGGTCTTCCTCAACTTAGCCCCATTGATGCCCATGGACTTTAGGAAGTGCTGGGTGGATGATCCCACAAATCCTCTACAGCCAACTTCCACAGGGAAAATGACTGTCCTCCACCCAACTTCTCTGCACTCAGCTGCCAGTTCTGAGCACTTATCCTTCTTCCGTTCGAAGGCTGCATCCATTCCTGCTTCCCATGGGACTGTTAATTCTGCCATGATCACCGCCTTGTCAGATGTTGACCATAGGACGATGTCTGGCCGAAGAG